>APFE030260097.1:78352-120716 GCA_000404065.3 Pinus taeda
AGGATACAAAAAGCAACACTTTTTTTAGCCAATTGATAAGTCTCAAACAAAAGGGTTCAATAATGGATTATATTGAGGAGTTCCAAAAATTGAACATAAGGGTAAAAGATATTCCAGAGGAGCATAGGATTGATGTGTTCATAGGTCTTTAAAGGATAATATCCAACATGATGTTCGCCTTTGGGAACCTGATTCATTAGAGAAGGCATTCAGGTTAGCAAGAAAAATGGAAAGCAAAATTATGGCAACTAAGAAGGATACCACTCACAACTATAAAGATGGAAGTGTTGTGTCTAGCCTTCCACAAAATATAAGGTTGACACCACAACAATTAAAAAGAGCAAAAGGGATTTGTTACAGTTGTGATAGTAAATACACTAAAGGTCATAAGTGTGCTGAGAAGAAATTATTCTACATAGATTGTGAAGAGGAAGAAGAAAAGGAGCAAGAAAAGTCAAAAGAAGAGGATATACTCCAGGAACTAGATGAAGAAAAAATGAATCCGACGATATCTTGTAATGCATTGGCGGGAATTACCACTCCTCGAACCATCAAGATAGAAGGACAAATCAAGAAGAAAAAGGTAATAGTGTTGATTGATTCAGGAAGTACCCACAATTTTATTCATTGTAAGGTAGCAAAGAATTGAATTGCTTCTTATATCCAGCACCAGAGTGTCAAGTGATGGTTGCAAATGGAGGAACAATAAATTTCTCTGGAAAGTGCCATAATATCAAGCTATCCATGGGAGAATATGTATTGACTAGCCCAATGCTTTCCATTCCAATGGGAGGTGTTGATGTTGTATTAGGAGTCCAATGGCTACAATCCTTGGGTACAATAGCTTTTAATTTTCAAGAACTTTTCATGAAATTTTCTATGGAAGAAAAGGAAGTTGTATTAAGGGGTATTGCAGGGAAACCAGGAAAGATAATAAGCTCTAATGGTATGACAAAGCTTCTCAAAAAGGAACAAAGAGGTGTAATTGCACAATTATGCTCGCTAGATGTTTCCACATCGGAATCATCTATTTCTCCAGATCTCCAAAAAGTCTTGGATAATTATTCCAAGGTATTTGAGACTCCTAAAGGTCTCCCACCTATGCGTGATCATGATCATACTATTCTTTTGATTCCAGGAAGTGTTCCTCCAAACATAAGGCCGTACAGATATCCCTATGTCCAAAAGAGTGAAATTGAACATATGGTTGCGGAAATGCTAGAGGCTGGTATAATTCAACCAAGTCAAATTTCTTTCTCTGCTCCAGTAGTATTGGTGCACAAGAAGGATGGATCATGGCGCATGTGTCCGGATTATAGGGAGCTCAACAAGCTCACTATTAAAGATAAGTTCCCCATTCCTGTCATTGATGAATTACTGGATGAAATGCATGGATCAATTTACTTCACCAAGTTGGATCTTCGTTCAGGGTATCATCAAATCAGAATGAAGATTGAAGACATTCCGAAAACAACATTTAGAACTCATGAGGGTCATTATGAATTTTTTGGTCATGCCTTTTGGCCTTACCAATGCACCTTCAACATTTCAAGGTTTGATGAATTCAATTTTCAAACCATTCCTTAGAAAATTTGTGTTAGTATTTTTTGATGATATACTAATCTACAGCAAGTCTTGGAAGGATCATGTTGAACATGTTGACAGGGTGCTACAACTATTGGAGGAGAAACAATTATATGCAAAAAGATCCAAATGTTCTTTGGAGTCCAGGAGGTGGAATATTTGGGTCATATTGTATCTCATGAAGGAGTTAAGGTAGACCCTAGCAAAATTAAAGCCATTAAGGAATGGAAAATTCCCACATGCATAAAGCATCTGCGAGGATTTATCGGGTTGACAGGGTATTATCACAAGTTTGTTAAGAATTATGGGATAATAACAGCGCCTCTAATGACATTATTGAAGAAAGATGCAGTTTCATGGACTCCAGAAGTAGCAAAGACCTTCGAACATCTTAAAGAGACAATGTGCCAAGCACCGGTCTTAGCTACACCGGACTTCACAAAAACCTTTATTGTGGAATGTGATGCTTCAGGAAATGGAATTGGTGTTGTTCTAATGCAAGATGAAAGACCCATTGCTTTTGAAATTCGTCCAATCAAGTGAAAGTTTTTACACAAAGCTATTTACGAGAAGGAAATGTTGTCAATACTCCATGCACTTAAGAAATGGCAACCCTACCTAATGGGAAGACAATTCATGGTAAAAACAGATCATGATAGCCTTAAATACTTTTTAGAACAAATATTATCCTCTAAAGAGAAACAAAAGTGGGTGACAAAGATGTTAGGTTATGACTTTGAAATCATCTACAAAAAAGGGAAGCAAAATGTGGTGGCAGATGCACTCTCAAGAAAGGATGAGGATGTGGAAGCATTGTTGTGCGCCATTTCTATTATCCAACTAGATTGGATAAAACGAAGCAAGGGAGGAATGGAAGAATGATGAAGAAGTATGGGCACTTATTTGAAAGTTACAACAAGATTCCAGTACGTACTTGATACATTTAGTTGGAAAATGATTCGTTTATGTACAAGTCACTTTACCTCTGTAAGATTCCCAGTTAAACAAAAGTTCTTATGGAATTGCACACTTCTCCCTTTAGGAGCACTCAATATTTTTTAAAACTTACCACAGGGTTAAGAAGGAATTTTTTGGGATGGCCTTAAACAGAATATTCAAAACAGTTGATGTGCGCGGAAGTGTTTTTTTGACCAACAAACATAAAGTTGAAGACATTAAGACACCAGGGTCTATTACAACCTTTATCCATTCCAAGCCAACATTGGGAGGAGGTTTCATGGATTTTATCACAGGTTTACCCAAGTCTGAGGGAAAGAGTGTCATCATGGTGGTAGTTGACAAACTTACCAAGTATGCACACTTTTGTGCATTATCACATCCATTTAAAGCCAGTACAGTTTCTACTGCCTTTATGGAAACAATTCAAAAGCTACATGGAAACCCAAAGATTATTGTAAGTGATAGAGATCCCATTTTCACTGGAAATTTTTGGACAAAATTATTTTCTTGTCTTGGTACTCAGTTAGCTCATATTTCCATTTTATCATCCTCAAATCTGATGGGCAAACTGAGATAGTAAAACAAATGTTTGGAAGATATCTTCCGTGCTTGTATCTGATAAAACAGACACAATGGGTCAAATGGCTGCCTCTGGCTGAATGGGGGTATAACACTTCCTTCCATACAGCAACAAAAATGACCCCATTTATGGCACTTTATGGGTATCAACCACCATCCATCACATCATATTTAAGAGAAAATTCTAAGGTTTAGGTAGTGGAACATCACATCGAACATCAACAACAAGTCCTCAACTCTTAAAGGATAACCTCGTGTTGGAACAAAATAGAATGAAACAACAGGAAGATCAACATCGCAGTGAAATAAGTTTTGATGTAGGTGATTGGGTATTCCTACGGCACAACCATATAAACAAATGTCCCTCAAGCAAGTTAAGAAGGACAATAAATTATCACCAAAGTATTACGGTCCGTACAAGGTGTTGCAAAAGATTGGTACTATGGCATACAAATTGGAGCTTCCTGCAGCTTCTTGATCGCACCCAGTTTTCCATGTTTCATGTTTAAACAAAGTTATAGGCGACAAGCTCCCAGTTCAAACAATATTGTCAGAACTTGATGAGGAAGGAAAAATTATATTGGAACCGGAAGCAGTCATAGAAACAAGAACTCGACAGCTACGAAATCGATCAATTTCAGAGTATCTTATCAAGTCGAAGAACTTATCCGCTGAAGATTCCACATGGGAGGATGAGAATTTTATGCAGAAGTATCCAGAACTACTTAAGCGTTGAGGACAACACTTTTTTAAAGGCGAGGGGCATGTTGGGTCCCTATAATACTAGTGATTACCCCATTACTATTGTAGTTATACCCGTTATTAATATTGTTTTGCCCCTATTGCCCCCATATTGTTATTACTGTGCCCCATAGAATCCCTCTACTGTTATTTTGTGGCTTTATATTATTATTGTTAGGTCGGCTGGTTTATATTGTGACTCCTTAGACTCCTATATATAGAAAGGAGGTTTTGTCATTTGAATCATCCAAGAATTGTTCATTTATGTAATGTAAAGGAGTTGCCCCCTCGAAGAGGCTGAATTCTAAGGCGTTGATCTATCTTTTCTATCTTTTTTGAGCTGGTTTCATAACATATTATGCTCTCTTTCACGAGTCCAAAGATGTCTTTGCATGGTCATATGAAGAAATGACAGGCATTGACTCGAGCATAGTTGAACATGAAATTAAGATGTATCCAGATGTCAAACCAATACAAAAATGACTTCGGTAGGTGCACCCAAAGAAAGCCGCTGCCATTAAGGAAAAAGTTGAGAAACTTTTACATGTTGGTTTCATTTACTCGGTTCCTCTAACTGATTGGGTATCGAACATTGTTCCTATGATGAAAAATCAAGGAACGATTAGAGTGTGTGTCAATTACAGGGATATAAATCAAGCTTGTCCAAAGGAAAACTACCCTACACCCTTCATCGACCAGATAATTGATGAATGCGCCGGATGCGGAATCTTTTCCTTTATGGATGGATTTTCTAGGTATAATCAAATAAATATCTGCCCACAGGACCAGTCAAAGACTGCATTTATTTGTTCGTGGGGCACATTCATGTACCACAAGCTACCATTTGGTTTAAAGAATGTAGGGGCAACTTTTCATAGGGCTATGAATTATGCCTTCCATGACATCAAGAACATCGTTCAACCATACCTCGATGATATTCCAGCCCATTTGCGAAAGTGTACTGATCATTTGTGGCACTTGAGAGCTATATTCCTATGTTGCCGACACTACAAGATACGACTCAATCCGCACAAATGTGTGTTTTGTGTCGGTTCTGGTCATTTACTTGGCTTTGTGGTTTCAAAGGATAGGATTCGTCTCGACCTATGTAAGGTTCGGGCAATCATCAATATGCCTCCACCTTCAAATTTGCTTCAGATTCAGAAACTCCAAGGGAAAGCAAACTTTCCGAGGAGTTTCATTCCAAATTACGCTGAACTTGCTAAAGGTTATATGCATCTGTTAAAAAAGGAAGTGACCTTCAACTGGGACTAGGTTGCGCAAGCTTTCTTTTATGCTCTAAAGGAATCCCTAATAAAAGCATCATTAATATGCGCTCCTGATTATCAAAAAGACTTTAACCTGTATCTAGCTGTAGCAGATACGAACATCGCAATGGTTTTAGTTCAAGGAGACAATGGAATCGAACATCCTATCTATTATTTAAGTAGAAACTTAAATGATACAGAAAGCATGTATTCCTACATTGAAAAGCTTGCTCTTGCAGTTGTTCAAGCAGTACAGAGATTTCGACATTATATCATCTTTTGTAAAACTACCATTTTGTCAGATTGCAACCCCATGACTTACATCTTGTCACAACAGTTGCTTGGGGAAAATATTCGAAATGGATATCTATTTTGCAAGAGTTTGATTTAGAATTCATAAAATCCAAATCAAAGAAATCTCTAGTTTTTGAGGAGTTACTATGCGACTTCCCATCGTCGTCCAACGATTCAACATCCAAAGCAATAATCATGAATGAATCTTTGTTTCTGATATTGTCAAGCGATTAGTGGTATGGAGATATAATCATCTATCTCCAAACCCAAACATATAGGCTTAATACCTCCCACTCAGAACAACGACGTACTCGATACCAAGCAAAAGACTACATGGTCGTCGGTGATACACTTTACCATCAAGGTATCGATACAGTTCTGCGAAGGTGGCTCACCCATGAGGAGGCCGAAAAAGTATTGAATGATTATCATTCAGGTGCGTGTCGGGGGCATCAATCTGGTTATGCTACGTCATAAAAGATTTTACGAGCAGGTTATTTCTGGCCAACAATGTTCAAAGATTGCATAACAACAGTCAAACGTTGCCATGCTTATCAAATCTTCGACCGCAAAACCAGAATACCACCTGCACCTCTGCATCCAGTAGTTGTTGTTGGGCCATTCACCAAATGCGGCATAGATTTCATGACATGTAACCCCACCTCGGCCGAGGGGCATGGGTATATCATAGTCGGAGTTGACTATTTTACGAAATGGGCCGAGGTGATGCCTACATTAAACAACAGTGATGAAATTACTGCTCTTTTCTCTTTCAATCATGTAGTCTCCAGATTCAGTGTTCCACAAGCTATAGTCACAGATCATGGATCGCATTTCCACAATCACATGATGGCTGAATTGGCTTCCAAATTAGGACTGTCCCACGACAACTCTACTCCATATTATCTGCAAGCTAATGGGCAAGTTGAGGCAATCAACAAAGTCTTGAAGCGCATGTTGCAAAGGATGATTGGGGTCCATAAACAAAGTTGGCACCTAATCTTGTACTTAGCCTTGTAGGCATACTAGACATCGATGAGAAATGCGACTAGGTTTACACCCTTTCAACTGGTGTATGGCCTAGAAGTGATCTTACCAGTTCAGTGCAAAATTTCGTCCCTCAAGCTCACAGTCAACCTTCTTCCCAGAACTTTAGAGGAGGAGGCTCGTTTCTTGGTACTAATCCAACTGGATGAAACCCATCGTGATGCTGCCTTGGCTAACGAAGCACATAAGAAATTATTCAAGGCGTAGTTTGACAAGAATGTCAAACCCCGTGTCTTCTCAAAAGGTGACCTCGTCCTACTTTACGATCAGGAATCTGATAAATTGGGAGTAGGCAAGTTCCAGTCTTTGTGGATGGGTCCCTATATTGTTAAGTGTGTATTAGCAAAAGGAGCCTACAAGCTAGTAGATTACAATGGAATTTCATTGTCGCAACCCCGAAACAGGTTGTACCTTAAGCGTTACTATGCTTAACTAAGCGTAGTAATCTCTCAATATGCTTTTGTTACATTTTTGTTTTCATTAAGAGTGATCGTTTTGGTTAGGTAATCCACTTTGGCATTTGTTGTAGATTTCAAACCTATTGGAATCATTTGTTGGATATGCCAACGGAGCGAGTCGTAGTACACGGAACCTATCTTCTACAGCCTGGGCCATCTTTGATTCAAGCAGCAAGTTAGTGAGTTTCAGAGAGGTATGTATTGGTCATTCAACGAACAACATCACTGAATACAATATTGGTAGATCTCCTCTCTGATGCCATCGTGTATGGCATATGCCAACTTGTCATCAGGATAGACTCACAACTCGTCATTCTACAGCTTACCAGCATCTATTCTGTTCGGAATCCAGCTATCTATCGTATGTTCCTAAGGGTCAAGATTTTGGAAAGGCAGTTTGATTCTATCCAATATCATCACATTTCTAGAAACTTAAACACATTAACTGATTCATTAGCAAATTATGTGTTAGATAAACATTTGCAACATTTATTAAAGAAAAGCATTTCATCAATATTTGCATCAGGATCATATAACTTAACCAAAATAGAGCTTCGAAAATCAAAAATATATATAGATGTTTATAGTTTGTAAATAGTGTTCTATGTCTAGGACAAAATCGGTCATATGACCTAAAAACTAAAAAATGCAAGGGGGCACCCTAGAATAATGGTGCTAGTGATAAGAAGTCACCATTGGTGCAATCATGCGTAAGAGCCTAGTCCATAGCCTCGGCACGCCATTGGTATGGCGTTGTAATCTCAGAGGCAGCTCGTCAGTTCTCACATCCTGAATACCAAGAGTAAAACCCTCGATCTGATCCTGCAATAATGCAAGGGTCTCAGCTACATCCAGATCATGAAGGATAACCCTCTCTACAACCTCTCCCACTGGAATGACAACTACTACTCTCGGGCACATTGCTGGTCACACTGGTCCGATATCTGCACGCACATGAGTTTTGATTAGTCTTGATAATATAAAAGGAAAAAGCACAAGAACATTATAAAAGAAATAAACAGAGATATGGTCAGAGATTTTTACCTATGACACCCCACTGTTTTCTAGTCGGTAGCACCAAATCTGGGTCACCCCAGAAATCCATCCCGATATATGGATACTCGGCATAAACCATCTGCTAACGGTACTACCCCCATATGGCAGTATCCAGTGCTCAAAGGGAAAATTTTCCTTTGAAGACTATACTGCCCAAATTGATACTTTTGCGAAGGATCAATTTGTTGAGACTCAACATAAGAGATTCCAGAAAATGTTCCAGATGAACAAATAGGATGGAATCCATACTATCGAGACAGTCCTTGGATGGAATCCATTTAGTTGTTGAGAACTAGTTGGGATAGATGGTACACCAACGAACATTGTCGGAGTAGTGGCAGGAGGTTCTGCTACTGCTGTGTCAGACGACACAGTCCTAGATGTCGATGGTTGTTCAGACATATCGAGTCTATCCAAAAGACTTCCTAGCAATTCTATAGGAACTTGTGATGAAGGGAGACTAACTTCTAAAGTAGAAAGATATAGGTGGATCCCAGTTCCAAAATGAAATGGAGTACTGGATGGAAGATCCTCTGTAATCTCTTCTATAGAAATCAGTCTAGGTGGAAGAGATAGACCGTCAAGTCTGTACAATATTTCTGGTGCCGAAGAAGGTATAGACTCTGCAGTGACAGATGCTGGAGGGGTAACACCTTCTGAATCAACCCTAGATGGAGCTGGTTTAGGAATAGAAGTGTTTATTATTACACTAGGATTAGTTCTAATGTCCTCTTGTAACTGCAAAACTTCTTCTGTAGAGGCAGGGATACCAGAAATAGTTGGAGTAACCAGAGTCTCTGAGGATGTTGAAACACAAGTTTCAAACAAACCAGGAGACTTTGACCCAGTTAAACGAGTTTGCTTGGCCTGGAATGGTTTCGTTTCCAGAGTAAAAGACGGTTGACTCGTTAGTCTCTATGAGCGAAAATGTTTCGATTGACTTTCTTCCACGATTGCGGATTACTTAATCAATTCAAAAAAAAAGGGGAAAAAGTTATTCCGAATTTAAATGAATTTTATGACACAACTTGCTTTTTCAATTTTTAAGAGTCGAGAAAAAGCTAAATATGGCTCTAGTCGCCTTCGATTTTTAATGAGCCTGAAGTGACAAATTCTCAAATGGACCTTTTCTTTTAAGGAGTCCGAAAAGGAATGAAAGTGACTACTTTGGAAATCTAGATAGAGGGATTACCGAACCAATCGCAAAACTGAAGAATACTTTTTACTGTACGACAGTCAATCTTCCCGAATACTGTGTTCAGTGCATTGCGGTCGATAGGGCGGTAGACACTGCTTCCTAAGGATAAAGGATATAACCTATTGTGGTCTCCCAATATATACTCGACGGTACATGGGAGCACAAGTCTATACTGGCACTTTTCGTCTCAAAGAGGAGGAATCACCCAACCTATGATGAAAGCGATAGTTACCAAGATTTACAATGCCAGAATACATCTCTAGCCTAGACTTCTAAATGTTGTGCATTAGGTTCCAAAGAGTTTTTATGTTCATTGAAATTTATTTTACAGTTGATCTTACTTAAGAAGTTTGTTTTTAAGGTTCACCACGTGATGTAGATATACAACTCATAAATATGCAATCTAAGATGATAAACAGTCATTTATTTCTCTTTCACAATGAAAATCCTAGCTACTAAGGAAAGAAAAATAGAAATCTTTCAACATAGAGCAGAGAGTACACACTAGATGCACTGTCCTAAATCAATATCAACAAGCAGCCTAAATGAAAATGCACATGCATGTATTTGTTTTCTGCTTTCTTAATGTGTGAATGGAAAAAAGAATGCTAAGTACAAATCTGAATTATCTTTTCAAAGCAACAGTACTAACAATTTTCATTTCAAAAGATGAAAGGAAGACAAGGATGACACTTTGCGATTTTGAATTGAAAACTGCTTTCGACACTTGAAATACTATTAATTCAAATCAAATACAAGAGTAACAGTGTAATCGACTATCAATAAGAGGATGATTCTTTTCTTTGACTGAAAACAACACTTGCGACACTTTCAAATCAAAAGACGAAAGTTCGATTAAGCTATTGTTTGTAAAGGAGAACTGTAAATGGAAAAAAATACATAAAAACATTCACAATTCTTTGTACAATGGAGGTTGAATAATGCAAAGGAAGGGAGTTTCAACAGTGGTATACTGATCACAGACAACAAAACCCCTGAATAAAGCTGAAGAGAGTGAAGAAAAACCAAAATCTAGAGGCAGAAACAGTCTTATCTGATCATCGCACCTGTAACACAGGGAAACAGGGATGCATCTCACCTACAACACACAGGAGGTGCGATGCATCTAGACTATCAAAAGGAGACAATGCGATGGTCTAGGGATGAGACTTTAGCTTGGTTTTTTGTCACAGTTTGCAACTTAGTTCAGGGATTTAGGCTGAGATAATGATAGTCAGTAAATACAAAGTATAGGGGCTAATCTAATGAGGTTACTTGAGCTACCACCAGGGCATTTAGGATGTTTGCAAGTCAGATGTTTAATTCATAAACTAACCCAGAGATTGACTGAAGTAGCGTTTATCTACTTTGCAGTTGCATAGCAAAACCAATTCAAAGGCTAGCTGGCTTAACTTCAGGCTCCAGCTGTAGCTTATAAAGTAAAAAAACTAGAAACAAGCAAACAAGCTATTTGTTCCCCATCGGAGTCACCATTTTGTTATCGGGAAAACTAGTGTCCATTCAAAGCTGCTAGTCCCACTGAGAAGGGTAGCTGTCTTAGAAAAAAACAAACTAAAGTTACTTGCATTTTCCTTTATGAGAACTAGATGAAAGAGAAGCAAAGAGTACCAACCTAAGTCTTCTGCTTGGCTCCTTGCTTGTTTCCTCTCCCTTTTGACAAATCTTTGCTGCTCCTTCCTCGCTTGTCCCACTTCAAAGAACACCTGTAGAGTCAAAGCAACATAATACAGTCAAAGCATAAAGATATCTAACCATAAAAAATATAGGATCAGATGTATATTAACCATACAAATGCATATATCAATACAAGATTCAGAGATATACAAGAATATGGAGGAAAACTCAAATAGCTTTATTGATAGAAGTAGTAAAAGAGAGGATTACAACCCATTGGTTTGACCCAGTGCCATCCTCCTAGCATGAAAGCCCTCTTCAACTCATGCAAAGCTTAGATCACCCAACAATGTTGCACAGAGAAACCAATAGCACTTCCTTACAAAATACAAAATTCTAGCCTCTAGATCTCTAGGATGAGGGATCCATATATAGATGTTTGCAAGTGGGTGAGTCAGCTTCTAGGATTTTGATTAGTGTCATCTCTTTCATATTTCTTGGTTCCACTTGGAGATTTCATGATCTCTTACTCATTCCTGAGCAAATTCAGAGAGGCAAGTGTCAAATGGGTAGCTTCTAGAAGATTATCTGGGTTTTCACCTAGCAAACTGCCTCTGCCACTTGTCTGTTCTTACTCATCACACCCTGTAGAAGGGATTTCTAGTATGCATCGCACTTTTTGCATGAGGCAGGTGAGATGCATCACACCCTTAGCACTGAGCAGTCTCTATAGTCTAGTTTTGACCAGTTCTGAGTAGTTTTTCATGGAGAACTTCTGGGAGATGATGTAATCAGTTGACCTTGCTCCTTTAGGGTATGAAAAAACACTTTTAGGGACTTAGAAGCCCTTGGTTTTATGGACATATGTGATTGGGGCTGTAGTGCCCAAATATGTCTATAACAATATTGATAGTTGGGGAAAAGATAATAGCTATATGTCTATGATTTTTAATCGAGTAGATGGAAAGAGTCATAGCCAAATATTTACTTATGATGTTGTTGTGAGAAAACTAACATATGAAGACAAAGAAGCAAAAGGAGAGATAGTTAACATATATCAAAAACCACAGTTATTGATTAACTATCTTATAGACATATGTTCAAATGAAGGAGAGTGGGTTCTTGATTTATTTTTTGGCTTAGGTAAGTTTTATTATATGGAATTGAATTTCAATATGTTATTTCTTAATTAATATGTCATTGTACTAATTTACTTCATTATTTATTTTGTGCTGGATAATTAGGTACAACACTAGCATGTTGCCTTCAAAAAGGAAGAAATTGCATTGCAATTGAAAAATATCCAATACAGTGCAATTTCATTCAGAAAAGAATTGATATTCTTCAATTTCTTCCAGATGCAATGCAAGAAATTGGGTTGAAGAAAGGGGACTTCAGTGAATCACATGTTGCAAAAAAGGCAAAGGAACCCCAACCACCATTACACGGAATGATTGGAAAGGCATACATTGGGATATTTTCGGACATCAAAGATCCATTAGAAGCGGAAAATGAGCAAAATGAAGTAGAAAATATTGTGGAAGAAACCAATGATGAAACTCTAGAGGACAAAGAGTTTGGATTACGTGACATTGTTGATTAAATTTAAGTTATGCTTGGAAATCAAACTCATTTTTTGTAACTATTAATTAGTTAAACTTGTAATGTTTTGACTTTGACATTTTATGAGAAGAATATACACTCAATTAAGGTTGTTATGCGTTCAATATTTGGATTATGTGATTTTCGCATTAATTTTTAAGTTAATCATTATTTTCTGAAAAAAAAAAAGTGATTATTATTATTTTTTTGACATCAAATTCATAGAAAAAACTATTATTTAACCATTTTTAGTTAAAAATTTCTTTAAAAAAATTGTGATTTTGACATGTCATTTCTAGCAAAACATTATCAAAACATGTAGTTTTTTAGTTATATTTATGTTAAAAATGGTTATTTTTATGTCAATTGTTAAAAAATATTTCTTTTTAGAGACAATTATTTCATGTGGATTGAAAAATTAATTAACAATGTATAAATATGTAGAATATCGAAAATTCAAAATATCGACCTTCTTCTTTAAATATGCAAAACAATAAAAACCTCACTACAAAAAAATAAAATAAAATAAAAACAAGAAAATATGAAGAAGAAGATCACTTCAAAAATTATTAAATTTATAAAATAATTATTTACATTTCATACATTAGAAAATCAAAAGTAAAAAAAAAAAAAAAACCTTTTAAAAAAGGGCATGGTGTAGAATTACCACTTTTTTAAATCAGCATCAAAATCACTACCATTCAAAAATGCAATGTACATAAAAAAAATTAGTGTCAGAAACTATGCTCTAAAAAAAACATGTGTGTTCTGCATCACCCCTTTTCAGAATTGGGTCACTTTCTTGCTATCTCTACAAAACGGGTAACACTATCAGTTCCCTTTTCAAAGTTTACATTGTTGTAGCTAGGTTAATAAGAATATGCATTTTAACAATACTAGAAACAAGAAACAAGGTCTATATCATACCTTACCTGTACCTACTCGTCCTTGGGAAATCATTTCCATGGACTTTGTGGGAGGTTTACCGATAAACGAGAAGGAACATGACTAATTGTTCATGGTAGTTGGCAGGTTCAACAAGATGTGTGTTTTGATGCCTTGTAAAAATACCATTAGTGGACAAGAAGAAGCAACCTTGTTCTTTGGATAGGTTTGGGTGCACTTTGGGATACGAAGGAGCATCATTTCAGACAGGGATACAAAATTTCTCACTACATTTTTCACTACATTGTGGGATAAGATCAACACAAAGTTGAGGAGATCTACAACATTCCATTCACAGACAGATAGGTAGACATAAGTAGTCAACAAGACTTTGGTGCACCTTCTGAGGAGATATAAACAGAAGCATCCAAAGACCTGGGATGAAAATATGGTATATATACAACATTCTTACAATAGAGTAGTCCACACTTCTACATGAAAGTCCCCATTAGAGACTTGTTTTGAATATCTTCCACCTTCACCTTTGGATTTTTCATATGGGCAACAAGGAGGAGTGAGGGGAGATCTTACAAGAGATGCTTTGAGGGTTGAAAATTTATAAAAGATTAGTCATATCCATCTACAAGTACAAGACACATGACAGAGGTCATAGGAGAAGTATAAGGTCAGTCATGATCAACACTGAATAGAGAAATCATTTGAGGTGGGAGACAATGTATGCCTATAGTTGAACAAATAGAGGTTGCAAGGTCTTGGTAAGAAAATAAAGGCTCTGAGGTATGGTCCCTTTGAGATACTGGAAAAGGTGTGCGATAATTCCTAATGACTAATTTTACAACCATATATGTGAATTTACTCAGTTGTGAATATAGAGAATTTGAAACTCGATGAGCCTTCCATCCTAGAATAGGAAGACAAACAGGTCCTACCTTCTGAGGATAAAAGTGGAGGAATCAACCCTTGGGATTGTTTTTTCCTATGGGACCCAGTTTGGAAAAATGAGGTTTGAAACCTTCCGAGACAGTTTTGAAGCATAAAACAAGGCTTTTTAGGGGTAAAATTTTTTCACTCTCATGCGCTACCTTTCCATGTTGTTCTACACTCAGAGTTCATATTTAAAATTTATGCCACTCAGAAGTTGACCTTCCTGTTTTCACCACCATGGTTCGATAGGATGTTGCGTTAGCCCCCATTATTCATGGAAAAGTGGCTAGCTAAGTGTTTATGGTGTAAATGAATCTAGAATATTCTATATTGCAAATCTATTTAATATTTGATGTAGTCAAATTTAACCACTACTAGGCTATCGGGGTGGGTTATAACAGGCCACTAGGAGGAAGAGGCATTCCATTCTTTCGAGAGAATTGGGTTCCATAGCTGAGAAAAGATAGACAAGAGAGATAAGAGGTAGAGCACACAAAGTGGATTTGTACACTGTAACAACCCGTGGGCCACAGGCATTGCTTCTTTGTACCTACAACCTTATTTTCTAAAGAGAGAAAGAGAATGAAGTGAACTCACTTTCTAGCTAGGTTTTCTCCCGAAAGATCATATCTTGTGTCTTTTGTATGTGTGTGGGATTATTTTTTCATTATCTAATTTTATTCATAATTTCCATTCACATGCATGCACTAGTTACAATTAAGTTTATAAATCTATAAGTTTAATAAAACTATAATAGTGTAAAAATTCAAAATTTTAATATATTATTATCAAATTTGTTATGGTGAACCATCCAATGGAATATCCATCACAATTTACATAACATATTGGTATCAAAGTAGGTTTATTTGGGTATATTGTGGAGATTGTATGGATCTAGGTCACCAGTGCCAAAAATCATAAAACCCTAATCATGGTCGACGAATCAGTAAACGATCCCATGATCCTACAAAGGTGAGGTTCTCGTGGTTGGAGCAACAAATCACAAACAGAAATTGCAATGTAAACCTCCTAGTGGTACGCCTAAGAAAGAAGATTTGGATATTTGGAGAATATGTGGGTTTGAATGCAGAGGATAGATCAAAACGAGGTTTAGAAGATTAGGGAAAAATGGAGAAAAATTCAATATGAATGGATACAATTGTGATATCTATGCTCTGAAGTTGAATTGTAGGTTGCAACAACTGAAATTTGATTTCAACATCCATCAGATTAAGCAAGGACAAAAGATCTCATTTGCGGAACTGAAATTAGAGGGTTGTTCAATGACTTGGAGGAAAAACCACACAGAAACCCTAAGGTTGGAGGGAGAACCTTCTATGACTAAGTGGGAATATTTCAAACCCTCGTGAAGTCATAGTTTTATCCCACTAGGTATGTGGAGGACCAATGGATCGGGTAGCATCACTTCAAGAAAATTCAGGCCAAAGTGTACAGGAGTACACCGCGAAATTCAGGAAGATGGCTATAATGTTGTCTATCGCTCCAAAGAACCCATATGTACTCCTCAAGCATTTAGGGGGTTTGCATCGCCATTTACGTGAGCAAGTGATGTAATTCAAGCCCAAGTCGGTGGACAAGGCTTGTGCATAAGCACAATACCTAGAGAACATAGGCCTGAAGAGAGCGCAATCGAGTGGATGGAAGAGAGAAAAGCAACAGAAAGCTTCTAAGGATGGGAATAAGAAGAAAAAAGGGGAAAGATAAAAATATGACAACCACTACTCACCAATGTAGTGATCCTAGAAACCACTACAACATTGATGGCCATATAAAGTAGAAGTGTTGGAAGTTGCATCTAGAGATAAACCTGAAAAACAAGAAGAAAGGTAAAAGGAAGAAGAATATCATGGCCACAGATTCGAGCAACCAAGTTGAAACAATATCAAATGTGGATAAGAACATCATCAATACGTTAGTGCAGAAGGAGGTGAATCTAGCTATCCTTCAACAAGAGGAAGAGAAAGCAATGACCAAACTCTTCCATATAAAGATACACGTTAAGAAGAAAAAGATTTATGCTTTGTTTGAAAAAGTATCACAAACAAATATCACTGTAGCAGAGCTCATGAGGAAGTTGGGGTTGTAAGTTCATGATCATCCAAACCCATATCCACAGGGATGGGTAAATAAGGATGCAAAGTTAAAGGTAAATAAACAGTGCAAATTTAGGTTTGTTGTTAGTGTTAATTTTATTGATGAAGTAGATCTAGATGTGGTTCTCTTTTATGTATGTTGAGTCATGTTTGGGAGTCCATACATGTACATGCATGATGCAATATTCATGAGGAGAGCCAACCAGTATTGACTCGTCAAAGATGGAAAATAATTCCTCATCAAAGCACATAAAGGCAAGTCAAAAATTTCATTGGCAAGTGCCAACCAAGCCAAGAAATTGATCAGTTCCAGTAAGAAGTATGTTTAATTGTTTTTAAGAGAAACTCAGTTTGAAGAGGAGTCAATAAGAGGAAATGCATCCCTAAAGGGGTGTACTAAGAAACATTAACAACAATTGGAGGTTGTTACAGGCATATAGGGATGTGTTCCAGGAGCCTAAAGTGTTACCACCTAAGAGAGAAGTGGAGCACGAGATCTAGTTATTGTCAAGCTTTCCATTGCCAAATATTGGGTTGTACACGCAGTTTGTTATAGAAGCAAGGGAGATGAGGAAAAAATTACATGAGCTATTGGAACAAGGTGTCATTCAATTGAATACATCACCATGTGCATCACCCATCATCATCATGCAAAATAAAGATGGGACTTGGCAGATGTGTATAGATTATAGGGCATTGAAAAAAATCGTGCTCAAGAAAATTTATCCCCTTCCCAGGATACATGATCTATTGGATCATTTTGTAGTATGCAAATTACTTCACCAAGCTAGACTTGAAATCTCAATATCACCAAGTTTGATTCAAAGAATAATATACTTGGAAGACTACCTTCAAAATAAGGTAAGGTTTGTATGAGTGGTTAGTCATGCCATTTGGCCTATTTAATGCACTATCTACATTTATGAGATTAATGAATGATGTACTGCTCCATTTTATAGGTTCATTTATTATTTTCTATTTGGATGATATAATTGTATATAGTTCTACCTGGGAGGATCATATTTCACATTTGATGCAGGTGTTGGAAACATTGAAGGAGCACCAACTACTAGCAAATCTCAATAAGTGCGAGTTTGCATAGAAGTCTTTGGTGTATTTGTGGTATGTGATCGATGGAGGAGAACTAAAGATAGATCCTTCCAAGATAGAGGTCATGATGAAATAGTCGGTACCTACTAGTGTTTTTGAGGTCAGGAGTTTCATTGGGGAAGCATAATACGTGAGGAAATTCATAGCCTCATTTTCAGTTGTAGTAGCACCACTCCTTGACATAGCAAGTCACAAGAGTTTCCAGTGGGGAAAAGGTCAGCAAAAGGATTTCGAGGAGCTAAAGAAGAAGATCATTCAAGCACCATTTCTAAAATCACCAAACTTGTAGCAACCCTTTAAAGTGGAGCAAGATGCGAGTCAGTATGTTATGGGAGTTGTCTTGATGCATGGAGGAAGGCCTATCTACTACCATTATAAATCATTTCATGTGCCAGTTCTTAACTACCCTACCTACAACAAGAAATTCTATATCATGGTGCATGATGTGAAGATAAGGAAGCACTATATAATGGGAAAGGAGATAGTAATACAAATAGATCACTAGTCATTATGGTACTTGTAGGCCCAAAGTAAGCTAGAGAAGGCTAGGCATTACAAGTGGATGGGGTTTTTACAATAGTTTCATTTGGTGGTCAAGTATAAGAAGGGAAACACAAAATGTTTTTCCAACATGCCTTCAAGGCCACCCCCATCGAATATTACAGCTTTGGGCACACTTATGCACATGGATCCATTCACCCATGATGCATAAAAAGAGGCATATTGAGAGGATGAGTACTTCAAGGATATGTATCAGTAGTTGCAGAGTCAAAGTCATGTGCACAATGGTGATAGCACCATTGACTACCATCTCAAGGTTGGATTACACTACAGGCAGGATAAGCTATTTTTTCTTAAAGGTGAGTAATTGCAGCTGATTAGAGA
Source organism: Pinus taeda (assembly GCA_000404065.3). Lineage (NCBI taxonomy): Eukaryota > Viridiplantae > Streptophyta > Pinopsida > Pinales > Pinaceae > Pinus > Pinus taeda. The sequence continues at coordinate 96,714 of APFE030260097.1, forward strand.
GGATCACACCTCCAAGGTTGCAGGGCACTTTGGTGTAGGGAAGATCATGGATAACCTGCAGAGGTATGCATATTGGCCCAACAAGCAAGACCATGTAGCTAGGTTCATAAGACGATGCATGCTTTGTTGTACCGGAAAGCCTAGGAATAGAAAACAAGGTCTATATAATCCCTTACATGTACCTACTCATCCTTGGGAAAGAATTTCCATGGACTTTGTGGTAGGTTTACTAATAACCATGAAGGGACATGAATACTTGTTCATGGTAGTTGACATGTTTAGTAAGATGTGTGTTTTGATGCCCTATAAAAAGACCATTAGTGGAAAAGAAGCAGCAAAACTTTTCTTTTGACAGGCCTATGTGCAATTTGGGATACCAAGGAACATCATTTTAGATAGGGATACAAGATTTCTTAGTGCATTTTGGACTACATTACAGGAGAAGATGGACACAAAGTTGGAGAGATCTAAAACATTCCATCCATAGACAAATGGGCATACAAAAGTAATCAACAAGACTTTGGTGCACCTTATGAGGGGATACACCCAGAAGCATCTGAAGACTTGGGATGAAAATCTAGTATATATAGAACATTCTTATAATAGAAGAGTACACACTTCTCCAAGAAAGCCCCCATTTGAGTCTTTTTTTGGATATTTTCCAGCTTCACTTTTGGATATTACATATGGGCAGCAAGGAGGAGTGAGGGAAGAGCTTACAGTAGGTTCTTTGAGGGCTAAAATATTTATAGAGAGAAGATCAGGAAGATCCATATACAGGTACAAGACACAATGCAGAAGTCGCAGGAGAAGTATAAGTCTAGGCATGATCAACACAGAATAGAGAAATCATTCAAGGTGGAAGACAAAGTATGGCTACAATTGAACAAAGAAAGGTTGCAAGGGTCTGGCAAGAAAATCAAGGCTCTAAGGTATGGCCCCTTTGAAATACTGGAAAAGGTGGGTGATAATGCTTATCGACTTAGTATACCATCATACATGTGCATTTACTTAGTTGTGAATGTACAAAATTTGGAACTCTATGAGCCTTTCATGCTAGATCCAGAAGAGGAATAGGTCCTACCTTCTATGGAGGATTCAACACCAGATGCTCAAACAAACTTGACAAAATATATAGTTTTGCAGAAGAGGTCCAAAACTACAAGACAAAGGTAGCATGACCTTTAGTATATTGGGTTGAAGGGACAATTTCCAGGAAAAGAGAAATGGTACACCAAAGAGAAGGTGGAGGAAAAAATTCCTCACCTCATTTAGTAAACTATTTTGGGGACAAAAATCCTCCCAAAATGGGGAGGTGTGATCTTGATTGGATCATTATATTCTTTGTCATCCATCTCGATGCATTTAGAGTGGAAAAAGTGTAGGAATGAACTCATGGGACTTCTTTTACCAGCGGGGCCCAGTTTGGCAAAACAGGGTTTGAAACCTTCTGAGAGCATTTTGAGGCATCAAACAACGTTTTTTGGGGTTAAAAGAATGTCTTTTTTAATGCATCACCTACTCGTATTGTTCTAAACACATAGATCTTTCTAACATCTCAAGAAGTGTTCCAATCAGTATTTGTATGCAAAAGTTATGCCACTCAGAAGTTGACCTTTTGTTTTCACCATCATGGTTCGATAGGATGTTGCGTAAGCCCCCATTATCCATGGAAAAGGGGCTAGCCAATTGTTTGTGATTTAATATACTCTAGAAGAGTTTGTACTATAACTCTAGTTAAGAGTTTATGTATTCAAAATTAACCACTAGTAGGCTATCGAGTTGTGTTATAATCAGGCCACTAGAAGGAAGAGGCATTCCATTCTTTCAAGAGAATTTTGTTCCAAAGTTTAGTAAAGATAGCCCCGAGAGATAGGAGGTAAAGCACACATATAGAATTCATGCACTATACCAGCCCTCAGGCCAAAGGCATTACTTCTTTGTACTTGTACCCTTATTTTCCACACAAAGAAAGAGAGTGAAGCCGACTCACCTTCTAGTTGGGTTTTCTCCCAAAAAGGTTTTCCATAGCATATCTTGTGTGTTATGTGTGTGTTTGAGCTTATTTTTTTGTTCTATACTTTTCTTCATAATTTCCATTCCAATGGATGCACTAATTACAATTATATTTATAGATATAGAAGTTTAATAAAACTGTAATAGTGTAAAAATTCATAATTTTAATATATTATTATCATATTTATTGTGTTGAACTGTCCACTGGAATATCCATGGTAGTTTACAGATCATATTGATATTAGAGCATGATTCTTTGGGAATTTTGTGGAAATTGCAGGGATCTAGATTTAGGGGGCCAAAAATCATAAAATCCTAATCATGGCTAATGAATTTGTAAATGAACCTCGTGATCCTATAGAGGTGAGGTTCTCGCGGTTGGAGAAACAATTCACAGACATAATTCACAATGTAAATCTCCTAATGGTGGCCCTGATAAATAAGCTTGGGATATTTGGAGATGATGTGAGTTCAAATGCAGAGGACAATTCAGAATTGGAATCAAAAGATCGGGGAGAAAGAAATAGTCAAATAGAGAAACCGAAAAAGATCAACCCATTTTGAGTGTCATGACTCAATCCCTATTTGAAATGGAAGAAAAATTCGGACATTTAAATAACTAGGAAGGAACATGAATACTCATTCATGGTAGTTGACAGGTTCAACAAGATCTGTGTTTTGATGCCCTGTAAAAAGACCATCAGTGGACGAGAAGCAACAAACTAGTTCTTTGGAAAGATCTAGGTGCACTTTGGGATACCAAGGAACAACATTTCAGATAGGAATACAATATGTCACAATTCATTTTGGACTAAATTATGGGAGAAGATGGACATAAAGTTGAATAGATCTAGAACATTCCATCCATAGATAAATGGACATACATAAGTAGTCAACAAGACTTTGTTGCAACTTTTGAGGGGATACAACCAAAAGCATCCAAAGACCTAGGATGAAAATATATTATTTATACAACATTCTTAGAATAGAGAAGTCTGCACATGTACAAGAAAGTCCCCATTTGAGACTTGTTTTAGATATTTTCCACCTTCACCTTCGGATATTTCATATGGGAAACAAGGAGGAGTGAGGGAAGATCCTACAAGAGATGCTTTGATAGTTGAAAAAATTATAGAGAATATTAGGCATATATATCTATATGTACAAGACACACTATAAAAGTTGCATGAGAAGTATACGACCATGCATGATCTGCATAGAACACATAAACCATTCAAGGAGGGAAACAAAGTATTGCTACATTTGAACAAAAATATTGCAGGAGTCTGGTAAGAAAATCAAGACTCTAGGGTATGGTCCCTTTAAGATGCTAGAAGAGGTGCGTGATAATGCATATTGACTCAATTTACCACCATATATGCACATTTACTTAGTTGTGAATGTAGATAATTTGAAACTCTATGAGCCTTCCATGCTAGATCAAGAAGAGGAACAAGTCCTACCTTTCGTGGAGGATTTGGCACCAAACGCTTAGGCAGAGTTGACAGAAGATACAGTTTTACAGAAGAGGTATAGAACTATAAGACATGGTAGCATGACCTTTAGAAGATTGGGTTGAAGGGACAACTTCTAGGAAAAGCTAAATGGTACACCAGAGAGAAGGTGGAAGAAAATTTTTCTCACCTCATTCAGTAAAGGATTTTGGGGACCAAAATCCTCCCAAAATGTGCAAGTGTAATTTGGATTAGATCATTATATTGTTTTTCATCCATGTCAATGCATTCTAAGTAGAAAAAGTGGAGTAATAAACTCATGCGACAATTTTTACCAGTGGGACCCAGTGTCATAAAACAGGGTTTGAAACCTTCCAAGAGAGTTTTGAGACATCAAACGATGTCTTTTGGGTGTAAAACCCTATCTATCACTTTAGAGTGAAACCATTTCATGTTTTTCTACACACAAATATATTTCCAACGGTGCAAGAAGTGCATCAATAGAATTATGTATGCAACATTTACGCCACTCAGAAGTTGACCTTCATGTTTTCACCACCATGATTAGAGAGGATGCCATGTCAGCCCCCATTATTCTTGGAAAAGGGGCTATCCATGTTTTTCTAATGTAAATGACTCTATAAATATATATATTGTAACTCTAATTAAGAGTTGATGTAATCAAACTTAACCACTAGTAGGCTATCGGGATGTGTTATAAAAAAACCACTAGGAGGAAGAGGCACTCCATCTTTCGAGAGCGTTTTGGTCCGTAGCTAAGAAAATATCGCTAGGAGAGATAGGAGGTAGAGCACAATGAGAGGATCTATGCATTGTAGCATCCCACAAGCCACATACATTACTTCTTTGTACCTGCAGCTTTATTTTCCAGATAGAGAAAGAGAGCAAAGCGGCCGCACCTTCCACCTAGGTTTTCTCTCGAAAGGGTTTCCCATATCATATCTTGTGTCTTATGTGTGTGTGGGAGGTTATTTTTCCATTCTCTACTTTTCTGCATAATTTCCATTTGCATGCATGCACTAATTACAATTAAATTTACAAATCTAGAAGTTTAATAAAACTGTAATAGTGTAAAAAATAAGAATTTTAATATATTATTATTAGATATGTTGGGACAAACTGTCGAGTGGAATATCCATGACAATTTACAAATCAATCTTGATTTTTGGGAGTGTGAATTTTATTGAGGATGGAGAGAGTAGCATTAAGTGACATGGAGAAGTTGAATGAGGCTAATTTCTCTATATGGAAATCATAGATGGAGGATATACTAATTTTAAAATATCAAATTTTCTCCAATTGAGGATATAACAAATAAAATCTCATCGATGAAAGATGAAGAATGGATTAATCTAGATAGAAAGGTGATTTCAACAATCTGCCAATATCTAGCAAAGAATGTGTATCTCAATCTGGCTAGAGAAAATATGATAGAAGGATTATGGAAGAAGCTCCATGATCTATATGAAAAGAACGCGACATCAAATAAAGTGTTATTGATGAAGAATATTTATAATATCAAAATGAAGGAGGGTTCTTTAGTTGTTGAGCAATTGAATGAATTCAATATTATTACTAGCCAGCTTGCCTCTTTTCAAATCATTCTGGATAATGAAATTAGAGTTATCTTGTTGAAGTGTTCTATGTCATACAACTAGGAAAATTTAATTGTAGCTATGAGAACCTCAGCACCTGCAAGGACCTCAAATTTTAAAAATGTCAGTAGTAGTTTATTGAATGAGGAGTTGTGACGCAAGTCAATTGTGAAAAACCAAGGTGGAGAAGCTCTAGCTCTACCTAATCATGGTAGGATAATTAATCAAGGCCGACAAGGAAGTTTAATATTGAGAGGTCTATCGAAATAAAGGAGGGGTGAGATCATTTTCTTCCATTGTGGCAAACCAAGACACATGAAGAAAGAGTGTCGAGTCTAGAAGAATGGATAAAAGAATTAGAAATTGATCAATATAAATCATGTCATCTAACAAAACATAAGGTGAGACTATTGTTGTAGTCACAGATGGTGATGTGTTATTTATTGTTTCAGTAGAAGATGTAGGTTTATATACTTCTAGTAGTAACCTTGATTGGATCCTTGAATCTATGGCATCTCACCGTGTAACCCCATGCAAAGATAGTTTTGTTGCATATAATCCCAGTGATTATAGTAGAGTGCATTTGGGGAACAATAATTTTTGTAGTATTCTTGGAGTGGGATATTTCCATATCTATAAGAAGGATGGACAAGATATATTATTTAAATAGGTAAGGCATGTACTAGAAATGTAGATGATCTTGACCTTTGTGGAATGACTAGACGATGAAGGTTATTTCACAAGCTTAGGAAACAGAGATCAGAAAATCAACGAAGGAGCCTTGATCGTGGCCAAAGGACCCAAGACTTGAACAATATATACATAAAATGCAATGATAGGAAAATTAGATTTGGTTGTTGTCACAAAATAATGAATTTCAGCAGATCTGTAGCACTATTGATTGGGTCACATGAGCAAGAAGGGCTCAAAAATCCACATTGGTAAAAAATTATTGCCATGTTTGAAATCCTATAATTTGATCTTTATAAGCATTGTATATATGATAGAAAAAGAAGGGTTTCATTCTTTAGAGGTGGCCATGACAAAAAAAAAAATTGTTAAAAATGATACACTCAGATGGGTTTGGGCGTATTAACATAAATTCATTAGGAGGAGCATCATATTTTGTAACATTTATAGATGATTCATCGAGGAAGGTTTAGGTATACCCTATGAAAAGTAAAAGTGAAGTGTTTGAAATATTTCAAAGTTTCTGTGTTGTTGTTGAAATAGAAACTAAAAAATTGCTCAAGTGCTTAAGAAAAGACAACGGTGGAGAATATTGCTCAAATGAATTCAAGGAATATTGTAATAGGTTTGGCATATAGCATGAGAAGCTCGTGCCTGGTACTCCTCAACATAATGGTGTTGTAGAAAGGATGAATCACACTATTATGGAGACGTTGTGGATTATATTGTCAAATTCTGGTTTAGAGAAGCATTTTGGGGCAATAGTAGTAAGGACATTGTGTTATCTCATAAATTAATCTCCTAGTAAAACCTTGGATGGTGGCATTCCTAAAGAATTTTGGGCTGGTAAGAAGTTGAATTATTCTCATCTGAAAAACTTTAGATGTGAAACATTTGTACATATTCCCAAAGAAAATAGAACTAAACTAGATGATAAATCTATGAAATGCATTTTTTTGGGATACATGCATGGAGATGGGTTATCATTTATGGGATCCAATCAAACATAAAGTTATTAGTAGTAGGTATGGTATATTTAATGAGTGAGAGATGTTTAAGAGGTTCATAGGTGAGTTGGAGTTCAATGAAGTTATTGACAAGCTTGAATAATGGTAAGCAAATGTCCCACCAATGCAAGAAAATAGACAACAAATTCAATAGTAGAAAGGACAAGTGGAAAATGATGAACATCAAGAAGAAGGAACCTTGCAGGATCCTTTATAGGAGACTCAACCTAATAACACACCACCAAAGTTGGTTTGTATATCTTCTAGGCCACATAAGACTTCACAAAGGTATCCTCCTTCAACCTATATTTTAATAATTCATGAAGGTGAGCCTGATTGTTTTCAAGAGGCTTGTAAAGTTGAGCACAATAAAGAATGGAAGAGAGTCAATGGAGGAAGAAATGAATTCTTTTCTAAAAAGTAAAACTTGGGAATTGGCAAAGCTCCAAAATGGTATAAAGGCCTTGCAAACAAATGGGTATACATGATTAACATGAAGGTGATAGAAAGAAGGAAAGGCATAAATTAAGGTTGGTGGTGAAAGGATTTTCCCAAAAGGAAGGTATTGGTTTCATTAAAAAAAATTCATGTGGTGATAAAATGTCATCCATTAGATTCATTCTTGGTCTTGTTGTTGCTTTAGACATAGAATGTGAATAGTTATATGTAAAGATTGATTTCCCTTATGGTGAATTGGAGGAGGAAATTTATTTGGAGAAGCCAAAAGGCTTCAAAGAAAAAGGAAAATAAGACCTAGTTTGAAGGTTGAAGAAGACCCTTTATGGGTTGAAACATGCACCTCAGCAATGGTATAAGAAATTTGATTCATTCATGTTGGAACATTTAATTTAGTATGTCCTGAATTGCTATTTAAAATGTCAATCCGGGATTCGTAAAATGATGAAGTGAAGTGCACTGTATGTGCAAGATAACCGTTTTCTTAGTCTTTTGTCGTTTTTAAGTTTTTTTTTAGTTTGTTTTTGGGTTTATCTTCTGTGGATTCCCTAGTGTAAGATGGCGAAATTGAAAGTTAAGTATGGATGGTAATGGTGATTTCTACAATGATTTTCCAAACTTAAAAGTTCTCAAAAAGAAGGTTTCCAAACTGACTGTAATGAAATCAATTCTCAAAAGGAAGTAAATGTACCAAAACATTGAACTAGTGACAATGGCGCAGTATCTTTATTGCTGTATGAAAAAGAAAATAAAAATAGAACTTAAAGCAACTCAAAGACAGAAAGCAAAGAAAACTAAATCACACTACTTCAACCCATATTCTGACCCTTCACCTTTCAACTCGCTCCGGCTATAGGAAGTAATCATAAACAAGCTGAGTAATATGATATCTAAATTGCAGGAAATTAAATTGCATAAAAGGAAGCTAAGATTTAACTACTCATTCATATTTCAACTCTTGAAAATGACATAAGTAATTCAATCTCTAACTTGCAGGAAAACAAACTAAATCATACTACAGCAAGTAATATTATGATTCCTTACTAATTGAGTCGCTTGGCTATAGAAAGGAAATCATAAACAGGTAAGTAATATGATGTCTAAGTGGCAGAAAAGTAAATAACCAAAACAAAACTTGAAAGAAATGACAATGCTGGAATTAAACTCAGTAAATGAAAATCAGCAGAAAGGACAAGATGATCTCATGTCAGTAGTTATCAAAAATATGTAAATTTGCCCGGACTGCCTACAAAACCCTGTAAAAGAAGCACTGATCAGCTAACAGTTATGAAAAAAACATAAAGGAAATATGGACAGCAATGAACATCAGAACAACGCAATATATATACAAGCAATGATTATAGAAAACAGTAAATGAAAGCAAGTAAGAAACTATACAAAGCTTTGGTGTACAAGGGCCCTCTGCAACCTCGGCCAGTCAATTACTTAGTCACAAATCGAATTCAGGAATGTTGTCTTCTCATATATTAAAGTGCAGTAATAAAACAAAGTAAAGTACAGTACAGTGGGCTGATAACAACAGTCAAAATTACATCTCCAAAAGCTAGCTATCCAGCGTATATCAACGCATTATTTATAAGTGAAAATGCTGCAACTAATTCCTAGATTTTATGCTGCCAAGAGACACGTAAATCTCCGCAGCCTGAGATCTAGCGTTATGGTTATTATGACAGTTGAATCCATGGAGGGGTGGCTGCTCGATTCAGTTCACGGGCTAATCTACAATTGTGCCAGTACCTCCGGAAACTAAGGATCGTGCCACACAAACCTTCACGTGGGCAAAACAAAGCCGTGCCACCACAAAACTCCTCATTTGGCCCTTCCTTTGACCGTCGTTGACCATGACTATTTATGAGTGATTTGGCTGAACTAAGGGGACACACTCCATGTACACGTCACTTGCAGCTTGCCCATGTGGCTGGTTTCTCCATTGGACACCTGTAACATAGCCTTTAACAAAATGGCTGCGGAAACTTGGGCTGGCTGCGGAAAGTGACAAGTTTCCGCAGCTGTTTGAATAAAAATTTAAATCAAACAATAGTCATAAATATAGTTAGGAAACCATTTCATAAGCTCTTTTTAGACTAATATGCAATGATTTGATAGCTTGGTGGATGAAGTAAATGGAAAAAGAAGGCTGAGAGGGTATATAGGGAAGTGCAGGTTTGGGACTCAACAGTTTTCACAGGCTGGAGGTTGACCATTATGTCTATATCAAAAGGTATGGTCAAGGGAAGTATATCATATTATTGTTATATGTGGATGACATGTTGATTATTGAAAATGATAAAATATGATCACGAGGTTAAAGAAAAATTTGGTAAGCAAATTTGCAATGAAGGATTTAAGTCCAGCACAATAGATATTGGGCATGAGGATTATGTGTGATAGGAAAAACAAAAGATTGTGGTTATGAGAAGAAAAATATATCAAGGTGCTTGACATATTTAATATGGAAGATGCCAAGCTAGTTGATACACCCCTTTGCATCCCAGTTCAAGCTGAGTATTGATTCTTCTCCTTGTAATAACAAGAAGAAGGAAGAAATGAGTAATATATCTTATGCTTAAGCAGTTAACAGCTTGATATATGACATGGTATATATACCACCAAAAATTTTATATTCAATAAAAGTAGTAAGCAAGTTCATTGCCAATCCACGCAAGCAACATTGACAAGAAGTAAAAGAGATTTTCAAGTATCTCAAGAATATTACTCATTAGTATGTATTTTGGTTATAATGATATTGTGCTTGAAAGATTTACATATGCAAATGGAGTACACAAAAGGTGATCCACATACATACCATTTTTACAGGAGTGCATGGTGATGCCCATCTAACGACCACGACGGACAGGGACACCAAACATTTCTTTGTAACCGGAGTTTGCAGAAAGTAAACCATCGTCCCATTGCATAAGCCATGCATCACGTCTGACAGCATATTAAACACTGCCTACTGGTTGCTATTCATGGCATGTGTAAGTTGTACAATAAATTTATATGGTTGTGGGCAAAAGATCAGTAGATACGTCATATTACAAAATATTAGTAGATGTGTTACATCACCAATTATATGGCTGTCAACAACCAAAAAAATAAAATCAGTACTGGGAGTCTACTGTCGGCATGAATAATGGATATTCATTTAAAGTATTTTCGAAATATGCTGGTGGACAAATAAATTAGTAGGGTCACATTAAATGCTTGTCACAACAAAAATAGTACAGCTGGGAGTCTACAGTGGGCATGAGTTGATAATATTTGAAAGAATTTTCGATTTATATATAGTGTTTGTGCTTCCATCATTATTATTATTGTATTAATAATAAATGTGAAGTTTCATGATTATTGTATTGGGTTATAAATGTGAAGTTTCATGATTTTGAATGTTTAAGAATCTTAGAAGGTTATGTATGTTATAAAAACAACCTAAACAATGTAACAATTAGATTTCTTAAAAAAAAATCACCCTATTCTAACTGTAAATTGATGGCCAATCAGGGCCTAAGTAAACATCGCCTTGATGAAATGGTTCTATTTTCGTTTTTCTTCTTTTTAATGAACATCAAAATATATTTATCATTAATTTGTACTCTATATTCTAAAATTAATATAAAATACTTCAGATTTATGAAATAAGAATTTTTACCAGTTTACATTTATTAATGCAAATTCTTCCCATTTTCTTTTAAGCCATTTAGTAAATAATTAGGCCATGTTCCATTTAAATAAGGATTAGTCCATGCCCATAACAATGATTTAAAAATATTGTGACATTAGAATATTGTGCTCAATTAATTATTTTCTCATTTACAGTTAAATTTTTCATAAAGACTTGTGGGATTGATCACTTGATTGTGTTTTAATTAATATATAAATTTGAAAAACACTCTCATTCATTAAATAAGTTTATTTATTAAATTTGACCAAGTAAATTTGTTTATAATTACGTTTTGTATTTAATTTTACTTATAATTAAATATTATATTTATTTTATAAATTTTATTATAAATATAAAAAACAATTTTTATATATAACCATTTTATAGTTAATAAAAAAATATTTTAAGCATTTAAAATAATATCATATAACTTTTTATGTATGAGTAAATCATAAAAGGGCAACAATACTTTGATATAATATTTTAAGTTTTTTAGATTTTAAAATTAACTTTAAATAAAAGGTTTTATCGTGTGTGTATATATATAAGAAACAACCAAACCTATGCAATGGTATATTCATATTAAATTGACTACTCAAAAATCAATATTTTAATATTAAATAAAATGATATTAAGTAAAATTATTGCTGTTAATGTTGCATGGATTTTCGAACTTATGTGTGGGGTTCTCGTTTCCAAGTATTGGATTTGGGTTTGGGTGCTTCTAAGAAGAATCCATAAGAATTAACTTTTTCATTAAAAAAAATGGGTTCTTTTGTCTCGAGGGATACGGAGAACTCTGATGATGGGTATTTGGAACCCCAAAATCAGGTTCTTTTGGGTTCTTTGGGGTTCATTTTAGTTTTTATATTTTATTTTTAATTAATTTAATGGGCTTCCCCTAATATTCTAAGTAGCTAATTCTTCATCTTGCGAGAGGAATTGGAGTACTTATGCCTTTATCCATTTAGTAAAGAGAAATATGTTGGGCTCAAAGAAGGTAGAGAACTTAGTGTACGTTCATAGCACACTTCATCTCATATTTCGAAAAGACCTTGGATACGAGTGTCCTTTCAAGAGATGGGACCAATACACAAATGATGCTATGTGTGTGGATGAGGAGATACAACCAGATGGCCTTATTGAGCTACCTCCAATTGCTATGGATGAGCAAGAGCCTCAAGATGGGAGTGATCCCTACCTAGAGAGCATGCTAACTGAAGATTTGAGTGATGTTGATGACATCGCTTGAGGAAGCCATTGGTCACTATTAGATACTTTTATTTTAGTATTTTAAACTTTCCCAGTTCTTGTTTGGAGATGCCTTAAGACAAATTTTGAATGTTGTATGACTATAGACATATATCATGATTCTTATTAATATGTAAACTCCAATTTGCACTTGATATCTAACCGAAAGTTTTGAAATTTCATTGTAAATGTTGAATGTTGAATGTTTAAATATTTTAAATTTAAATAAAAAATATTTCAATTTTCATATTTAAAGTTAAAAATATACAAATTCATATATTATAATTTATAAAACATATATATATAAATTATAATATACCCATGAACCCACATTTCCTAGCCACATAAAGAATTAGCAATACTTTTCTTCTCTTAATAGTAATTTTTCCCTGTCTCAATTGTTATTTGGAGCACATGGATATCATATCCATATATTTTATTTAATTATATTTTAAAAACCCTCAAACAATACACAAAGTAAGTGAATAGAAAAATATCTCGCATTCAAGTGAGCATAATGAACTATTAATTGTAAGAAAGGTTGTGGTCATTGTGCAATTCAAAATATCATGAATTAAATTACTTTTATACTATTTTTCTTGATAAAATAAATAGTTTTAAATTAAAAAAGAATTTGACAACCATAACAATTAAGATTTATTAAAAGGAGTTATATATAGACACATGCATTTGTAAATAAGTTTTTTATTAAACTAAATTTTAAAAAATTGAAATTTTTTAGTTTTTAATTCATTCTAATAATTTTATAAATGATAACGTGTATTTTTAATAGTTAATATAATAAATGAAAATGTTATTTATATATATTATATATATATATATATTATATATATATATATATATATATTATATATATATATATATATATTATTATATTATCTCAATATTTACGTAATTTAATTTCCAATTTTTTTTTTTTTTTAAATTTAATATTATTTTTAAAGTAGGTGTTTAGCAATAATCGCATTAAAATTCATTTGCCATGCTTTTCGAACTAGTAAGTGTGGTTTATTCATGTGTTTCGAACCAACAAGTGTAGTTTATCGTCATTGTTTCCAAACGCATCAACAAATAAATTTTGATGTGATTATCATCAAAAACCTATCTTAAAATCTTGACATAAATCACAAAACCTTAATTCCACAACTTAATATTAATTTAATTATTAATTATAATAAAATATTAATACCATTATTTTAATAATTAATTAATCTAACCTCTAAAATAAATTTCAAAAAATTAATCCGTTTTTAATTATTTTAATAATTAATTATCATTATCTCACTACTTAATTAACCTAATTTCCAAAATCGACTTTTTTAAAAACTAACTATTTTATAATTATCTTAATAATCGATTAAACCTAATTTAAAAAAGAAAAATAAATAAATAAAAATAACAAATCATTTATATTTTAATAAAAAGTTAACATCATACATGAACGATTTTAAAGTTGCTAGGTCAATTTCGATCATTGTGTTTCGACCAAACTTTATTTGCCACTTTCTCAACAATTAATTTGGGATATATCCAAAAGCAAAATCATTTTAAGATGTCACCGTGAGTTACTAGCTCAATTTCGATTATTGTGTTTCGACCGAACTTTATTTGTCATTTTCTTAACCATTGATTCGGGATAGTGGGATAATTAGTATGTGACTCATTTTGGTGTCCTCTTATTCTAATAAAAATTATAGCTGGATAATGATGTCAATGAAAAAAATATGTTAATGATCTGAAAGATTGTGAGACAATGTCATTATAGTTTTCTTATTTTATATTTTTTTGGTTAGGCTATTAATATTGAATTTCCTAAATACATAAGTGCTTGCCAACATATTTGTTGTGAATTGGGCTACCACCCATAAACTATATAATTATCATATTATAAAAAATATTTTTATTAAACAATTTATATGGTAATGATATATAAATTCAAATATATAAAAGTGATATAAATGAGTATTAATAAATTACAGATATATATATATATATATATATATATGTGGAGAAATTTGTAAAATTATTTATTCTGATAATTCTATAGTATAAATAGTTATAAGGAAAGTAAGGTAAATCATTCAAATAAAATAAAGTTTTTTTTTCATTAAGAAATTTTAGGTAAACTTTAATCAATAAAATTAAGAAAAACAATAGAATTCTTTTGAGGGATTGGAATTTTTATCTTCAGGATATTTATTAAGTTTATAGTGTTTAAACAATATTCAAGCCTTTTTTACATAAAAATTTTGTTTTGTAAATCACATACATTTTTTTGGATTTAGTAACTAACAAAAGGAAGGCTAAGAAAATAAAAACTACCAATGTAGAATTCTTAAAAATTGGAGAGTCTATCCTTATCCCTCACATCCACAAGCTCTTCAATTTAGAGATTAAAAATGGCTTCCCTATATCCTGGGCTCAAAGCCTCATTGTAGTGTACCCAACTTCATAAGTGCCTCAAGGAAAATGAGTATTTAAAATTATTCATCTTAAATAATATCTATGTGGCTCCACACATACCATAACACAAATGACCTCTAAGCTACATTCTCACTGAGATAAAGTCCTCCACAATGACAATTTTAGTGTCATTGTTGATTATTTTCTCTTAGAATATCCACAATTCAAAATAATTTTTATGTGGATCGAGGGGTAGGTGTCCCCATAGAGTGGGACCTAATGTGTCCATAAGTTTTAGCCCTTAGCAAGTCACAACTTATTATTAGTATTGGTTTGCAAGCTATTGATACTAGATTTATCTAATTTAGTGGTTAGAAAAATTAATAGTGATTAAGAATAAGCATCATTGTAGCATACCCAACTCTCTAAATTCCTATAGCACAAGGACAAATTTTGTTGTAATATTAAAGAAAAAATTATTGTTGCACTAAGGGTTGGAATTTTGACAATTTTATGATTAATTTTAATTTTTTTATCAAAGAATATGAAAAAGTTAAAACACATTGTAATAATATTTGATAGGTAAATCAACATATTGCAAGAAATTAACCTATCAAACATTCCATCCTTGGTTTCACCATGTTACAATTCTATTAACTTTCCATATAGCATCCAAAAGCTTATCTATATAAGACATGTTACATCATGTAACTTCTTTCTTATATGACATGTGTATTTCTAGCCACTAATATTGATAGATGGACAAAGGAGGAAACCATGCAATAACACAACATAGTGTGCAACTCAATAATTTGAATTCATTCAATTTCTTGAAGCTATATGATTAAAGAGACTCAAAACCACTAAGAATAGGTGTGCTAATATTAGCTCACACTTGCACGACTAAAAATTCCTAACTTTAGACTCTATGTAAATTTCCCAAACTAAAAGTTGACTAAAAGTAACTTGGTGTAGTTATCTCCAAGACTATTTGTTGTAATCTATTGAAAAGTATGCACTAGTTATCAGTAGAATGAAACACCAAGTAAACTTAAATAGTAATTTGCATCACATGGAAGAGGCAAAGAGACACAAAATTAGTAGAGAACCAACAAAAGCATACTTGTATTAGATATGTCTCTCAACAACTAAGTAACTTCATGGACTCGAGTACATACATATTTATATCCTCATAAGCAGTATAGCAATTTAATTGGCTCAACTAACTTATATTAACTGAGTTAGTCAGTTCACTTGACAGAGGAGTTGATTGACTTACAGTACATATTTAGTATATCAACTCGATTGGGCTAGTCAACTTAGTCAACTAGCCTATCCAACATATCCTCCACCAACAATGCCTTCTTCATCCCAAAGAAGACGGGAGACTTGGAGTAATACAAAATTTGAAAGATTTTTATTTTTTAATGAAATAGGAGAGAATGAGAGATTGATAGAGTTTTGGATGGATCTTTGTTGGATGTTCATTTCGTAGTGACCGATGATGGAGAAGGATATGCGTGGGCATCGTTTTGAACCATATTATCGATTTATTCTATTGGTTAGTCATTTGTCATTTTGGATATCTCAACTTGAGGGCTTGGTATATGGTTACAACTTCTTTCTCTTACCCCTAGTAACAATTGTGAGCCTTCAACCTTAATATCTGAAGTAACCAACTATGTTGGTTGAGCTAATGGGCCACACTTTGACATAGAAGGTGCAAATAATTGACATTCGAGTCATGGTGGAGTTGGATGTGCTGAAGGTGATGGGGTTGGAGTTTGTCAAATGTTGTATGGTGAATCACAAGTGCAAGTGTTTGGAGGTGTTGGTTGAATATTGACCAATATTTCATTAATTTGTTTCTTGCACCTCAATGGTTTTCATTTTTTGCAAGTACTTATTTTTTTTCAAATAGGGAGCTATCTTGGAAGGCAGGCACATTAGGAGTACCTTGTTTCTCCAACTTATACATCTTCTCATTTATGGTTTGTAGGTACTTAGCAACATTAGTGGCATCAATTCAAGCTTTCTTTCCTTCTCTCAACCATTGTCTCTCCTCATGTATTATCTTTCTCTCTATCTTCTTCTCCTATATAATTTGGTTTTATAATGCTTCTATGGATTGGGGTTAAAAGTAGTTTTCCTTGTTGACAAATCCATGATCAATAACTATTGTACCCTTAGTCGATAGTAGCTATTAGGCATGTATGTTTCCCAGTTTTAAAGAAAATCATTGAGTGTAGCTACTTTGTCGATGGTCCCCTCTAGCTTGGTCTTTAATTGTTTAAAATCCTTGAAGATTTGTTGTAACATAGTTGATAGTTTTTCATTTCCTTATGCTTTATTATTTTACTACAACTATTCAACTTTCTTTTCCATCTGTATATTGTGGTATATCAGTTGGTGGACCAAATGGTGAATATCAGTATGTGGATCATCAATGTGGACCAAATTGGAAAGTTGAAGTTTTTTGTTTCCAAGTTCATACATTCGTTCTAAATCCCCTCCTCTTTTTGTTTCTTAAGATGTAGTGTAACACTAGTATGATTCTTATTCTTCCATCTTCCACTTTATTCCTTGGTTGTATAAGATAATAAATTAAATACCTATTTATCTGATGCATAGGTTAAGTCATATGGTAGATCTATCAGTTTGGGTTGTTCATCTCCTTTTGGTTTCTTCGACTTATTTGCATATTTATGCTTGTTAGGTCATTTTGATGATCCCATCCCTGATGTTTCATTCAAATTGTCTACCAAGGTCAACTAACCAGGCTTTTCGACTTACTGTGGAGTGTTGATTGGTGTTCCCTCTATTGTTTGTTGTTGTTACTGCTACTATTGTTGTTGGAGTAGGACATGCGGTTTTTCCAACTCTAATTCATCCTTAATAATATATTCTTTACCCAGGAATTTTGTTTCAATATGCTCTAACAAGATGTCCTAGGTCTTAGTCTACTTTTACTTCTCTATCTACTACTCACCAACTTATTCTTAGGAAGGTGTTGAACTAGCTGGTGGGAATGGAGTTTTGAGGTTGATCTTTGACTTCTTTGATTTTTATTTCTTAGCTTTACTTGACTATTTGTTTGTCACTTGGAGAAGTCTTGGTTGGCAGTTTGGACCGTGTTGTGACTTCTTTTTTCTATTATTCTCTATCATATTTTACCAACATTTTCTACTTGATAGCCTCAATGAAACTTTATTTTTCATGTCCTAATGTCTGTAAAATGTTAGGCCTAACTGATGACCCTAGAAATTCCTTTATTTTATTTTGTTTTTAGGTCAATTTACCTTTAGCTACCATTTATTCCTATACTTGTTTGGCTATAGCTTCTAGATGTTTATGGATTTTAAGGTCATCTAGGGCAATTCACTTTAACACTTTGTTATAGTTGATGTCAACTACATGTTCTTCCTTAGCTATTGTATCCACTATCTTACCTGTTGGTTTCTTAGAAGTATCTAGTAAAGGGGTCGATAGGTCAAATTTAAATGGAATTGTATATTTCTCCGCCTCCCTTTCTTCTTCCTACTCACCATATGTATATAGGAGGATGAATTTGACCTGAGCCTACAAAACACCTTATGGAATAGAAAAATTATTGGTTACATACCAACTTAGTTCTTCCAATATTTATTGGTATTATGGTTGTATAGAAATTCAGTTGATGTACATCGACTGAATTAACATAACATACCTTAGCTGAGTAAAAA
The DNA here is from genome assembly GCA_000404065.3 of Pinus taeda. Lineage (NCBI taxonomy): Eukaryota > Viridiplantae > Streptophyta > Pinopsida > Pinales > Pinaceae > Pinus > Pinus taeda. Next base: position 115,035 of record APFE030260097.1, read on the forward strand.
CCTAGCTAAATATGAGATGTGTTGGGTAGGGCAAGATGGATATTTGTGAAACCCTCCATCTATTTGATGCAAGCTTTAAATTGAGTATCAAATTTTTGAATATTCCATGGGGAGATACTAACTCAGGGGTACTCAACCAACTAGTTCCAAAACACTTAAAATCTATCATAAAAGGAATTAACCTCTTAATAGATGCAACCTCTCCAATTGGGGAGACTTACAAAATAGCAAGCCAAATTAATAATGAACATAACTGAATGTCCTTACCCAAATTTTATCATTCTTGACAATTGGTCTTCCCCATTATCTACAAAGTGATCCACCTAGTTATATTGCTTACTTTCCCCAATTATCTAGCTTATAGCTTCCAACATATTCAATTTGACATATGATGCCCAACTTGCCAAAGTGAAGAAAAATGAAACTATTTTCCATTCCCATTTGATCTGAGGGTTTTTCACTTATAATAATGAGCCTCTTAGATTTTTTGGTTATTTTTCCTCTAGTGAATTCTTTTAACCATGCACTGGAGTCAATATTTTTGGGGATTTTCTCTCCTCCATGAAGTAGGTCAATAAATTTTTATATTGGCACAATTCAATTGGTAATGGTATCTCCAACCATAAAATTTCATCTTGAAATCGACTATGAATTTGGAAGCTTCTTCCTTAATTCCTTGGAATTCTACAACCAAGGTTTCACCTAGGTAGTCTCTGATACCTACTTTATATAATGTCTAAACATCATAGTGTCACTTTTTATTTACCACACTCAATTTATTGAAGGATATATAGTGTTTCTCCCAAGAGGGTTGATCTACCTTAGCATGCTTAATGCTATGTAACCGAACATCCAACTTTCTTTCAGTATTTTATCAAATTCCACTTTTTCCCTCAACTCCACTAGAGCTTCCTCATCTTGGAAATATGCATGGCTTCTCAACATTCTGAAATATTCTTGGAATTATTGGCCTCTCAACAAGTAAAGGAGGTTAGAGTATGAATTAACTAGGTTTGGAATATCAAGGACTTTAGAAAGCTCTGTAGATGCAACAAGCAATAACTCAGGTGTGATAATGGCTAAATTTGGTAATCTCCTTCGTTTTATGCACAAACTTGGTATGTGTGCATCACTTTCAATTTTATCCACAACCTCAAACTATGTTTGTCCCATTGCATTTATTTCCATCATTTGTATTACTTTAGGCTTCTGTGGGGTGTGTGGCTAGATTTCCTTAACATTTATGGTGATTGGTGTGATTTACTAATATGTTAGGTCATCATAGATTTGGGTTGGGTGTAGTATCTTTGTCAATTTTGACATATAAGTCAATTAGGGTCCTCTCTTTGGTTTGAATCTTGAAATCAATTTGTGGTATATCATCTCTACTTCTAGTCGAGTTGAATTCACCTTGCTTCTTGAAATGTTCTCAAAACCTCTGTCAACAATCTTTTCTCTTCTCATATTGTTGCGGTCATTGATTCTCTCCTGTTTTCTTATGTGATATTTTATCAAGCAATCTCAAATCTTCAATTTGATCCATTATTATGATATATAATTAGCATGTTGATACTTCTCAAAATACTTATTTTCTAACATAGTTGTTATTAAACCTACTTTTTATAATTGACTCCTTTGTTGATACTTTTAATTATTATCTTAATTACTAAGCTTGAAATTGAAACTATTATACATAAATTTGGCATGCTAGATAGCCATGATATACTTTTTAGCCTAGCCCATGCTCATTGGTGCCTCAAAGAGGTTTTCACCAGTGGACATGCTGAATTCATCACGCGATATATTATTTTAGTTAGGGACCATTTACTATAGATTTAATAGGTTACCATGGTCTATCTTTAGCTATAGTGCACTTGAAGGTTGTATCTCTTCTACTACAAAGGGACCTAGGCATGCAATTTCCAGATTTCTTGGCTTCCCCTTTACTCGACTATCATACAATAATGCTAAATCTTCTGCATTTAAATACTTTAATTTTAAGTTCCTATCATGCCAAGCCTTTTAATTCTTTTTCTATTCTTGTTATTGGTGAAGTGCTTGTGGTATGCGTTCTTCTAGTTGATGAAGGTAATGAGGTTTCTATTTTTCAATGTTGTTAATGTCATACTTTAACATGGTTGAAACACTTGCTACATTTTTTATAGAGTGCAATAGCATTATTTCCTCTTGTGCATAGACTAGTTTAATTGGTGTGTGTTCAGTCAATCATTTAAATGTTCTCTTATATGCCCTTAATATCAATGGGACTTTATCATCCCAATCGTCTCTATTGGCATACATGTCTTGGTAAGTCCTTTGTGCAAGGTCTTGTTAAACATATGACCACATTGTTAGCATGTTGAAGATAAGACGTCATCTTTCTATGCTCAAACATAAATTTTGTAGCAATATTTTAATGGTATGATTGGCAAGATGTTTTCCCTTGTAGATACTATAGTTAAGGGGCTTCCAAATCTTGTTACTATATTTTCATAAATGAGCTTAGCTACTACTTCTTTGGTACAAGATTCGACTGGCTCATCTTATCGCCACTTTGTTAGGTACTCCAGTGCAGTATTAATTTTTTTATTTTTTTTTCACTTATTCTTCTAGCCCTTCTAGAGAATGGACTAACAAAGTTGATATCCCAAATTTCAAAAGGTAATCTTGGGTTTAGGATTTTAGTGGTAGTTCATTCTTCATTAATGGTCAGCTTATTTGTTGAAAAGTGTCACAATTATATCAATCATGTCTCCTTCGTAATGTTGGCTACCAGGGCCATTATATGCTTCGTCTATCATACTTTGTCTCTCATGTTCTAATACACACCTTAGGATTATTTAATATGTCCCTAATTTATATAGATTTACATTAATTAGTGTAAACACGATTTCTTTCATTACCAAAATTTTCTTTTTCTTTTCAGATAACTCATGTAGTGTTTTTCCTTTGTGCAGAAATTGAACAATTTCTGGAAACTTGACAAGGGTTGATTTGACCTTAAATAAATTTGAATCTAGAAGTTCATCCTCGATTTCCATCAGTTCTTCTCCTATTTCAAATCAATACAAATGGTTTGGTCCAACAATATTTTTCCCATGCCATACTATTACCTCAAATTCAAATTCCTGGAACAATAGTGGCCATCAAGAGATATGTCCCCAGTGTATCAAATTGCTTGAAAAGGTATCATGATGGTTGATGATATATGAAGAATATAGTTGGATTAGCCAAGATATAGTAATGGAAATTTTAAAAGGAAAAAATCATGGCTAGTTCTTCATGTTCCGTCGTCAAATAATTTCTTTCAACCTTATTTAGCTTATTACTGGATATAGACACTTCTACCAATTTATTCTTTCCTAATTCAAAATACACATTGCATTCCTTACTCTAGTTATAAGGAATTTTTTTGTAAAGTAGCTCATCAATTGGAAATGTTATGTTATAGTGATGTCGAATAAATGTTTTGTATTATCTAGTATGCCCAAATTGTATTTTATTTTGCTTCTGATTGACTGGAAGTTTTAGATCAAGAATCATTTTATTCTTTCCCATTACATGGCCCAACATTATTCATATTGGCATAGCAAAAATACATCTTTTTATATTTGGACATGATCTTTAAAGAGCGTCTAATAATCTAATATTTAAAACTCAACGATTAAACATGATCTTAGAGAAATATGTAAACAATCCACTATCAAAATAAGTATATATATATATATGAAATGTTTTTACTAATATTTTAGAAAATACCACAAAACCATTTTTTAATCCAAAACGCATAACTTTGTATTCAAAGAAGCCAAATTTTGAGACAAATATAGTTTCTTTTTCTTGATCTTCCTTTGCAATGGGTACTCGGTTGTATCTTGAGAAGTCATATGTAAATGAATAAAATTAATGTATCCATTTTATTGGAGTGGGGAACAGGTCAGTTACTATCAATTTATGATTTTATTGGAGTGGAGAACAGGTCAGTTACTATCAATTTATGATTTTATTGGAGTGGGGAACAGGTCAGTTACTATCAATTTATGATTTTATTGGAGTGGGGAACAGGTCAGTTACTATCAATTTATTCAATCCACGAAATTGACACAAATTCTGGCGCTTTTGTGTTGCAGAAATTCCCATTCCAAATTTCTATTGGATATATGATGCTGGAAATTAGCATCCTTTTTGTTTCTTTCCACGGAATTATTTGTGAGCCAATTTATAATGGGTTTGGCTCCTGAATCAAGGTTAATTTTCATCTCCCGCATTTCCTTTACAAATTCCTTCAAGTCTATAAAATATATGGTTTGTTTGTCTGACCAATAGTTGTCAAGTTGGAATATTTTTGATCGGTCAACGTTTGATATATATACTTCTTTTATTTTGATCTCTACATTCATCCATTCAGATCCTTTAACTCTCGTCAAGCTTCTGGTATCCTATTTTTATTTCTTGATGGGAAGGAAGGAATTGTAATCTGGAGGGGTTCTCATTTTCATGCTCCGATACTTTCAATATTGTTTTGATTTTTCTAGAATATTTTTATAGATGTTCACTTTTCCATGAAACTTTTTCTTTGAATGTTGGTATTTTCCATTTCTAAGCAGTCATTTATTGTTTTTAGTTTTAGGTAAGAGTTTTTTTTCTTATAAAAGCATTTTTATTTGTTGAGTTTCTTTGATTAGTTTTCTATTTCTAAGCGGGTAGTTATTGTTTTCAGTCTTCGGGTAGGAGTTTCTTCTTATAAAAACCATTTTTATTTGTTGACTTTCCTTAACTAGTTCTTCCACCTTAGGTTAGAATTTAAAATCTTTAATAAAATTTCTTTTTAATTCATTCTATTGCAATGTTTCACCTCAACCTTCTTTTCTCTTATACCATTTTTTGGAAGATTGTTGAGAGTGTTGGGAAACATATGAAGTTAGAATCTCATTGAGAATGTTGGGAAACATATGAAGTTATAATCTCCCATCTTGTAGCCAATCATCTTTCATTTTTCTTCATAAATCTGGATATGTTCTATACGGTTATCGTTAGGTTTTAATGTTGGTTTGTGATGATAGTTTTCTCCCACCAAAGTGATCAATAATGTAAGTAGAGGGATCAAATCTCCAAACTTCTTTTAAAACACAAAACTTTAGGAAATGGTTGCACCTCCAGAGGTTGATTTCTTCTGGCACCTCATAGATTTGGGGTTAACATGGGTTTGTTTTGGTTACACACAGAAAAAACATGTGTCAACTCCATGTTGAGCATAAAAAATATGCATCTCCTTCATTTTGCGTAGGAATAAAAATTTCATTGTCCACATTAATACATCTCTCATATTATAGATTGAAGAACTTATGTCCATGGGGTTCTCCTCTCTGCAAACCAAGTCTCAACCAAGAAGATTGGAACCCTTGCTCTCGTAGTTTTCACAAATTTCCACATACTTCAATCACTAATTGGAGTCCCCTAAACATGATATTATAAATATTATTATTAATTTACACTAACAATTTTATGTTACTGAATTATATTTTAAAATACCACATATAGATCAAATATATAATATATTACACATATCTCAATATAAAATGCATTGCACATCTCTTTTATACTAAATTTTAATATTTATATTATTTTTAAATGCCACATCTCAAATTGATATTGATTAGTTAAAAAATTACACATTTTTCT
>APFE030260097.1:120736-214434 GCA_000404065.3 Pinus taeda
TTATATTTTAATGTGATTTAGTATTCCACACATTTGGTTAGATACTTGCACCCTAAGTATTCATAAGCTAACGAGGAATAAAGCCTAAATCAGATAAGGTTAATTTAAAATCAAATAAATAAATAATAAAAAAAAAAATAAAAAAATGCAAATATTAAATTTAAAAGAAAAAAATAATTAATTTAATACTAAAATGGTGGGATAGTATTACCGTAGATTAGAAAATGCAATCAATTTATCTGGCTTACAAATAATTACACCATATTAATTTAATTTAGAAATATTAGTAATGTTAATTCATCTTTTCGGATTGATACAAAAAAATATGCCACCAGTATATAACACCTTCAATCCTATAGTAAATAAATGTTGACAAAAAAGTATGATATGTTTCATTGCGGGTCTGGTTTGTATTCAGTTTGTAAATTAATTAATTTGTTTTTTTCATTAAAGGAGGTTCTTATTATTTAAAATAAGATTTTAATATTAACTTTTTATTTTATTTTTTGCATCATAATGGTTTATATTAAGTTGAAAATATGACTCAATAAATTTTGTATCAAAATGATAATATTATTTTTTATTTCTTAATTTTTATTACACATTATGTAGTATGTTCTTTTTAAATAATGGATTGTTTATACTCAAAATAGCATAAATATTTTGGATTTTAGAAGAATTAGTATTGCTTTTCACTAATCAGCTGTATAAAGTTTTTTTTTTTTGTTGTTTATAGTTATTAGTCAAGTAAATGTTTTTAAGTTTTTTCATCTGAAATTCATTACATTTGAACCACAAAATTTAGGAAAGCATTTGGTTCTTTATGGTATATTGTTTAATCTTGTGTAATTGTTTTTATGAAGTATATTTAGATATTCTTAAATTAAGAAAAATGTAATATATAGCATTTCATAAACAAAAGGAGAAGACTAGCCACTTTGCAACTCTCTCTTATTTGTGATATTTCATAATAAATGTAATAACATCAATTAAAAGTTCATTCAGTTGTTAATATGGTTGTAAGGAAAGAAAACCCTATATTTAAATAAGGTGGAATTTTAAGGGTGTGATATTCAATTTGATACATATGTATTTTACATTGCAGAAACACAACATGTGCACACATCATAGATGCAACATGTGCAATATATACAACATATGCACAACAGTAGCACCACACATCCAAAACCACATTGTCCTTAACAAGAAACCTTGCTTCCAGTGCCTTATCCATGCTTATCATAGCATGTCGCAGACCACATTTATTTCATTTTTCTTATGTATCCCTCAATATAACATGTCTATAACATAAGCATAGGCATAATACAAGAATATAATATAAATTAATATTCACATGATACTGACCTCATATATTTTCATGACTACTCTTCCCACTTGATTCCTATAATATATGAAATCAATAAAATGGGAAGGAGATTCAAAAATTGGAATTGACAAAAGAGACCACTCCATTGCCGCATGAGTCTAGTGAAGGTTTCTTTCCTAGTACATTGTGTTCTACCCTTTCAAGATGAAATGTACATGAAATAAGAAATGGATTCCTAAGAGTTGCTGAAAGGATTTCATGATCCTTTACTCTTATAACTTTCTCAGTCATTTCCTACCCTCTACAAGATCCTATTGTGTACTTAGGAACAATATGAACACATAACTCATATACAAGGCATTATCCAATGAAATTAATGTCTCTGCAAGAGACTAATCATTGAAACTAATGACAATATAAAATGTTATTCCTAACTAACTCTTCTTACACTTTCTACCATTTCTAGCATTACCAAGTCATTAATAACCAAATCTTCTAATGTACTCAAGTTTATAAGTTATTTATGTCTAAAATCGTCAAATAACTTTGATAGATTATTTATTTCACCAAATAAAAACATATTAGTGGATTCACTTATCTTGTCACCATTAGCTCCAACATTGATTATACACCCAAGCTCATCATCACTCTCAATGTCCAAACAAGGTAAGTTTGTTGGTAGGTTCCCCAACTTATTGAGGCAAGCATATGAATGTGTGTTACATGTTCCTTGCAATGCATCCTTTAGAATTTAACATTTTCTTTCTTCATTAGTCAATAACACATATCCCTTAAGTTTGCTTTTCCATGTAAATATCCACAAACTTTTATTGGGAAATACTTTGTGATCCTTCCCTCTTCCATATAATATTTAGGTGGTGCCACCGACAACATATTTTAGTTCAACAATTTAAACTAACTCTTGTGCCTATGGCTCCACATTTTGTTTAGTAGTATAACCATATAATTAAATGTATTTGATATATGCCAAATTAATTCCATTTTCCATCTCTTAAACTATTGACATAGATCAATGTATATTAACCATGTTTAATTATGTGGTTTTTCTAGTTAATGGTCAACACATGGAGGTAGATTTAGTGTAATTGTGAATTTAGCCTATCAATAATAGTGTTAATTGTGGTAGCATGTTTGTTGCTATGGGGTACCAAAGACACCTTCTTTGTAGATGGTTATTCCCTACAAAGAAAAAACAAATAATTGGTTGTTGTTACTGGACAAACATGAGTAAACAAAACATTGTAAATGGTGGAAAGAATGCATACATAAACATGAATTAAAAAATAAGAAATAAACACATAAACAATGCTTGATGAAGTAAACATGTCAACAAAGTAATGGAAAAGGGCTCCTTTTATTGACTATTGAATGTAGAAGAGATACAATATATGAATACTAAAACACTTGGAGAGAATAATTTGAGAAATGGTGCTAAAAAATCCTAAATAAGGAGGTTCCTTTCTTCAATCTCTTTGCAAGTTGCTTCTCTCTCTCAAATAAGTGTGAAGACTCTCTCAATGGTGAAATCCTCTTCCCACTAGAATGTTGGATTGCATAGGAGAAACGTTTCCAACATAACAATGCTTTACATTTTCTAGTTTTTCGTCTTTCAATGGCCTGTTTATATAGAATTTTGAATTCCTCTTCCCTTTCTTGTTTCATTAATGAGAAAATGACTTATGAGCAGGACAAGAGGATCCCTTGGGGGTTGCATATCTCCAATTCGACCTCAAAATCAATTGTCCTTAACTAGTATAGGTCAAGGAATCCCATCTTCCATGTGTGTGAAATGGTCCCGGGCTGATGACTCAGAATTTCATTCAACCGTATATATATCAAAGAAATAGTCACACAATTGGTAATTTCCACCTTTTGATGAGTCGCGTGGGTAAATTTTATAATTGAAACCTTTGGAAGACCTTGATTTTTATCTTTTTATGATGTTTTTAGCTCGAAAATATTCACCTATACATTATGTTGGATGACTTTAGATTTCGTCTGAATTGTACAAATGTGTGTATGATTTTTCCATGTTAACAGTTGCCCCATGATGTATGAGGTTAGGAACAAATGTATAGCCAAAATACATCACGTTTTTCTGCTTTGTTTGAGAGTCTAATCAACGTCTTTGAGATATAAAATAACCCTTTGTGTAGATGAGTATGGAAAATCCTTGAATGAGGATGAAAGATAACCGTGCTCTAAAGGAAGGCTTATAAAAAAGTGTGTATACGAGGCAGGCATGTCTCGTGCTCGTTATGGTGAAAAGTGACTAACTATTAAAATCATACAGGAAATATTCATGTCAAGTCAGCGTAGTGGTGGCTAACATGCTGATGGTTTATGATGATAATTTATTACACCCCTAAGGGTGCTTCTAAAAAATAAACTGAACAAGGTGCCCCCATGCATCAAAAGTGAAGCACTGCTGAGTGAGGTGTTCATGGATACATGGTTCTTCAACATTGGGTACCTCCCATGTATCAAATTGTAAGCATTGTTGAATGAGGTGATAAGTGGTGCATGGGTCTTTAACCAAATGAGATAATTTCAATAGTCACAATGTGCGATACTACCATGACATGAAAAATTATGCTCGTGTCAAATTTCATGGAGGTCGATGACATCAATGAGAAATAGTGATTCCCATTATGCCACCTGAGGATGTAATATAAGAGGGGGAGCACCCAAGGTACTTCTTTGATCCTAGAAGATGGAAGTTGAGGTCAATGGGAAAGAAGCACCAATTGCCCAAATTATTGATTCGGGGAATTAGGCTGAAGGATGAAGAAGATTGTGATGTGTTTGGTCAAAAAGGGATGATAATGAAAGCTAGAAATATGAATGGAACGAGAAAGTACTCGAGGTTGTAGATTTAATGCAAGTGGCAGTATTCAAAACAATTCTTCTAGGGGGAATGTCCCTAGAGTTGGAATTGGTAATACATCAATGAATTGTGAGGTGATCAATGAGATCCAACCAAGGGAGACCAGGGATTATATCCATGTACGAGACATGAAAATATGGGTGGGAACCCTTTTCCTAAAATAAAATTGTACACTTTCGAAAATAATGTAGAGGTGGTTTGGGATGTACATACGCGGAGACAGGTGCCCCAAGAAAACGATGATTTACCTAATGATACAAGTAAGGTTTTTTACTAAGGGAGGGGGATCCATTGGTTGGTCTCTGTACTTGGTAGATGACGTGGATGAAATGATGCAAATGGGTTATGCCTTATGGAGGGATCATCGAGAAAATGTAGATTGTGGGGGTGCATTCGACTTGATCTGAGAAAAAATGAATGGGGCGGCCCAAGAGTAGGATAGGTAAGTAATAAGTAAAGAAGAGGAGAATGAGGCTGATCTTCAAGGCATGTGAATGAACTGGCTCCCAGGGCTAGGTGGATGGTCATATATCCTAATAGTGTGTGGGGATCTATAAAATGGGGTGATCCATGAAGGGGAAGGTACTATCAACCGACAAGGACATTTACCATGTGAAAGGGAAGGTGGTGGGAAACGTGGTCGAGATAATGGATCCTATGGTGCATTTCATAGAAATGATGCCAGGATATGTGAAGCTTTGTAGGAAGCCTATGTGGAGAATGATACCTTCACTGTCGAAGGCCATTCGGGGACAGATTCTGATGGGAAACTATTAGTATACGTGTAACTTCAACAACCAATACTCCAAGTGAAAAACATCTTGATGAGAAAACATATATAAGTTAGAACTTATTAAACAAGATGAATCGAAGAAATGGGAAGGCCCACCTGAAGGAGTACTTTGAACGTGAGATGGGCCCAAAAATGAGTCTGAGGTCAAAAATGGAATTGAGGGTACCATGATGAAGATCATTTTTTCCTAATCCTTCTATTGCTGACAATTTTGAAAATGGAAGTCATGAACTCCTGAATGAGGCTCTGGAAATGTAAAAGAGGGCGATATGTAGGGAAAACTAATCCATATGCCACCTCATTTGTACTTGTTGACTTGGAGTGTATAGCTAGGTCCAAAAGATTTTTTCAGTCATAGCGATCATCCTGTGTGCCAGGGAAGCACGAGGGAAATTATGTAAGATGACTCTACCTAAGCTTCATGATTTTGGTAGGCTAGGGTAGGTAGGCCATATATGATGACATGTACATACCTTGCTTTAGGAAAACGATATACTCTGCATGGACGATTGTGAAACAGTCACACGGTCCTCGCAAATTAAGTGAATATAGTCATGAAAATACCATGGTAGTGGGAAAAATAGCCGCAAGGTCCTTGGATTGATGTCCTTGCAACTTTTGGTCTTACATACGCACACCTACCATGATTGTTTAAGAAATTGTCACATGGTTTGCACGTCTGTGAGAAAAATAGATGCACGGTTGTTGGGCTAACATCCCTAAGGATAAATGGCTAATAGATGTGTAGTCAACGCATATGTATGGGTTGAATTTCCATGGTACCACACATCTATCTGAGGGATAGATGTATGGCCACACACTTAATATTAAGATGGGAACGTGGCATGAAAGAAAGATAATTTTTATGCCTATGAGACTATTTTTTGGTTTTATTCATCCTTTTTGGCAGGATGGGGATGAAATGGAGAGAATGTGATTGGGATCCCATATGGATAATAATGGTTGATGATGCTCAGGTGAGTGTGATGCTAGCCAAATGGGGGTTGTTGAAGTTCATTCAAAACCCCTTGCTCAGGTTGTGCGATGAATTTCTCTAAAGGTGCGATATTAGAGAGAAGTTTGATGACCAAATATAAGGTATGGATCTCATACTCGATGGGGAGGACAACTTTGACCCCATAGACTAATTGGAAGGGTGTGAATTTAGTGGATTCATTGAACACAGTGTGGTACATCCATAATGCAGAAAAATTCATGTGGTGTGAAATGGTTTTATCGTTGTTCACCATACACTACAACATTTTTTTGAGAATTTTGTTGATAGCTTCTACTTGGCCATTGGACTGAGGGTAGTATGGAGAAGCAAATTCATGAGAGAAACCAAGGTGTTTGGATAATTCCTGAAATATCTCGTTCTCAGATTTGTTTCCATGATCTAAGACCAACTCCTTGGGCACACTAAACCGGGTTATGACATGGTTGAAGAAAAAAATTCAATGTTTCTTCGGTGTTATTATATGCGAGCATGGCTTCTGCCCATTTGGTGAAGTAGTCAACAAAAAACACAAGATAATTGTGGCTTTTTGAAGATGGAGGGTTGCAAGTCATGAAGTTTATGCCCCATTTATAGAAGGGGCCAATGAGAATGACCAGGTTTAGGGGAGCTGATGGAGCTTTCCCCTTATGAGTGTATCTTTGGCACCACTCAAATCTCTTGATTGCTTGAATATGGTCGTAGAATAGGGTGAGCTAGAAATAATTGGCACAGAGTATTTTATGAGTAGTAGCCATCCCTAAGAGGTGGTCACCGCAAGCTCCGTAGTGGAAATCAATTAAGACCTACTCATATTGTTTGAGAGAGAGGCATTGACAAATGATGGTGTCTATTCCTCGATGATAGAGGACATCCCCCATAAGGAGGCATTAGGGGGCTTGGTGGTGAATGCACCTCTAGTCGTCACAAGTGAGCTAAGGGTGGAAATTTTGAGTTCTTAGAAAGAGGAGTATGTCGTTGTATTAAGGGTCATCAGTTGATATAAAGAACAATTGTTTGTTAGGGAAAGCATCATTAATGGGGGACCCTTAAGTCTCTGCAAGGATAAGTTCCTTATTACTCTTGGGGGAGGAAAAATCTAGATAAAATTCCTACAAAATAATTACCCATAGAGCATATTTTTGGTTCATCATACGATGAGTGAGAAAATATATTATGTGTTGATGTAATAGATTATGTGTTCTCTATTATCAAGTCCTTCTTGGACTAAAACCCCAACAATGGCTGTGTCAGATGCTAATAGGTAAAAGGTATAGTCCTTATTATGTTCAGGAGCGATAATCAATGGAGCTTGAGATAATGCATCTTTTAGGGCTTCAAAAGATTTTTTTGCTTATTCATCCCATTAGAAGGGAATATCCTAATGAAGAAGGGGAAAGAAGACATGTGCACAAGTGGCATAGTTGATAACTAAGTGATGTAATAAGTTGGCTTTACCTTGCAAGATTTGCAACTGATTTAAATTTTTTGGAGTTTGTATTTCCTGGATGACCTCAACCTTTAGCAGTTCGACTCTGATACCTTGTTAGGAAACAATGAATCCCAATAGTCTTCCTGTGTTTACGTAGAAGACACACTTGAGATGGTTCATGCATAGGTTGTATTTTTGACATATTTGAAACACTAGGTAGAGATCCTCAAAATGATCTGTGTTTTTTGGACTATATGATGAGGTCATCGAAATACGCAAGGATGAGATGATCCAGATCATGGAAGATATAATTCATGGCTTGTTGGAAGGTGGCACCAACATTTTTAAGACAAAAGGGCATGACCCGATATGCAAATGTTCTCCATGGGGTTGTGAAGGTTGTTTTATACTGATCTAAATTGCGAATATGAATTTGATTATACTCAAAGAACCCATCAATGAAGGATAGTGCTTCGTCACCAACACAGGTATCGATAACTTGGTCGATGAATGGTGTAGGATAATTGTATTTTGGACATGCTTTGTTTAAATCTAGAAAATCAGTACAGACACAAATGGCCCTCTTTTTTCATGACAAGCACAGGGTTGGAAACTTAAGAAGTGTAAGAGATAAAATAAATGAAACTGTCTTTGTTGAGCTTCTCAATTTCCTACTTGATCACTTCTGCTTTATAAGGATGGACCTGACTTTGATGTTGCTTAATGGGGTGGGAATGAGGGCATGTATCAATATGGTGCTCCACAATGGTGGGACTCATGCCTAGAATTTCAGAGTAATTCCATGCAGAAACATCCCTATATTCTTCGAACAAGGCTTTGTATGAGGCCACCTCGTCTAGGGAGCATGCTACCCTCGACAAGATCTCTTCAACTAAGCTAGTTTTATTTGAAATGTCAACCTTAATGGTAGGTATATTTGACATGTTCCCCTTCTCGAATGTGTCTCATGCCATGATGGGATTTTAAAACCAATCTACCTATCCTGGTGGTAGGAAATATTTTGATTGTATTGCGCAAATATCATTATTGTGTGCATCAATAAGTGCAAATGATTTTTCAGGTAGAAATAACGCATGATGATGCATGGTGTCCCATGGAAATTCATGTTCTGTCATGATCTCTATAATATCTTTGTCTAAGTGAACAATATTATCTAAGGTTGAATTGGGTTGTGTTAGACCACGAGGGTGGAGATCAGGCCTAGTTGTGCTAGTAGACAAGAAAGAAAATAATTCGGTGGTTGATTCTGTAGAACCTAGCAAAGTTGAAAATGTGCAAATGGGATGGGTTTACACAATCGGTAGTGGTGCCACTAATGTGGTGGGTTTAGCAGTCTCGACACAAAAAAATGATGAGTAGACATCACGAATCAAGGTTCCTTTGGAAGAGGAAATGAGTCTTATATGATGTTACGTGTCGTCAGCATTAAGTGGTCATCAGATATTCGTAATGACGGATTCATGATGAGTGGGAGTAGGTTCATGTGATAATGTTTGCAGCCTAAAAGCCAATTCATCTTCCTCCATGTAAGACTAGTTTTCAGGGATATGGTGAACTTTCAGATGTCGAATCCTAAGTTGTCCAAATGTTTGTGATAAATTAAATGTCTCAAAACTGTGCAAGTTGTTGCTACAAATATTGTACACAGGTCTAGTGCTAACATAATAAATGGTGTGGGTTTCAGCATCTCCCGTAGCACGATATGAAGATGCATGGTTGATTTCATGAGATGGGGCACTTCTAGGTGTTGACAACCTCAAAATATTAGTATAATGTGTGCCTCCAGTGTCAATTTGTCTCAATGCTTCTCTTGTTTCTCGAAAACATGGAAGGTATGGGAAATTCTCCGTATGATGTGCTTGGGAGCAGACGTGACAATGATTTTGCGAGCTTCTAGCTTCATTCAAGCAATTAGTGTTGGGTTGTGTTATATTATTTCCACAACTACCCCATGCATAGAGGGGTCACAGGGGGGGGGGGGGGTCGTAGCCCCCCTGTATGTTGCATCGAGAACTTCTGGGGGATCACAGGGGGGTGGCTAGCCCCCCTTCACAGGGTCTAGGGCATTGCCCTGGGAGATTTTATTTGGAGCCTATATTAGGTGGGTAAACCTACCTATGATTTTGTCCAAGGATTTCGCACATGGTTTTGGGCATGATAGTTTATTGTCCATGGTACTTTGTATATCTGGTTAAGGGAACTATGGTTATGTTCTAATCCAGGGTTAATTGTAACAATCCAAAGTAAATATAAAATTAATTTCCTAATTAAAATTAGAATCAACAATAAATACTTACCTTTATTACCTGTGATCTATGTCTGCCACATGACAACAAGGTTTTGGGGACGACTCTCCTCCCAACCGTAGGCTCAATTGTGCAGGATTCTGCTACAACTGGACACCCCCGAGCCCTCAATCAACGACTACTGCCAGTTCTCCTAAGTCTTAGAACGCCATTCTCCCAAGAGAATGAAAGATAGAATCTTGGAAAGATGGAATGCAAGAATGCCTCTCATCTTCCTCACCATCTATTAAATAGAACAACATTGGATGGGGAACCACATGCACACACTCCATGTGTCTACATGCAACTTGATTTTTAGCTTCTTGTTTATTTCTTTACTTTTCTTTGATTTTTTAGCTTTCTTGTTTTATTTCTTCTTTTTTGATAGCTTTACTGATTCTTTTTATTGCTTTCTTTGTTTATTTACTATTATTCTTATTTAGAGGTTTAGTGTAGTTATTACTATTTTTATTTATTTAAATATCATTTATGATTTATTATTATTTTATTATTTATTATTAAGTGATTTATTATTTATTATTTATATTATTTATTTGTATTATTTTATTTTATTATTATATTATTATATTATTATTTTATTATTTATTATTTATTATTAAAGGGAGGGATATACATACTCTCCCACTTTAAGGAACTTCGTCCCGAAGTTATTGTGTATTATTTTTATTATTTATTATTTATTATTTTTTTACTTCATGTTGCCAACACCCTCTGCTGAAACTAGTATAACCAGCAGGCATCGAAAGTCCCCAAACACCCCAGGAAATCTCAAGGAATTCTCTGTCCTTTTCCCACTTTCGTACTAGGCTAAGCCTGACCCGGTCTGTATCCTTGTTCAAGGCTGGCCCCAAGGCTCGCACCTGACTCAAACCTCATCTGCCCCAAGGCAGGCATCCGGTCTGGTACTCAATGACCCCGGGCATCTCGCAGGCTGGCCCACTCCCTCCACAACTACTAAGGCGCACAACCCTAGGCATCAAAGTCCTTTACATCCCTTCCAGACTTCAGCATCCCAATCCAATAACAGGCACCTAGCCTGGAACATCAGGCACTTGGCCTCCTCAATATGGTCCCATAGCTCTTCAAGAGCTATCCATCAAGAGCTATACACAAGACAAAGGAACCACTGGCATATGTAGTGTTGATTGAGTTTTGTCCCCAGCCCATATGGTGTTACTTATTCTCCCACGTGCGTATGGGCTCGCACGAGATCATCAAATAAACCGGCCCTCTCGGCCCATTTTTGGACTCTTGTGAATCATCACATCTCAACATGCATCGAATGCATTAACCATACCATCATAGTATCATAGGAAATAATTCATATGCCAACTCTTGCATGTCATCATGAGACGTTCATCTTTGTTAATATGGATCTGCATGCTCACGCATGTCATAGATTTGTACGGAACTGTCACATGCTGCAATTATACATCACATAATTATATTAAGACATATCATGAGTTCACATAAATGAACCACATGTCGATAATCCTCATATTATAACATCATAATTCCTACGCCGCGTTATGCATATCATATCCATCATGAGTATTGAACATTAAATACCTATCATTAGGTAGTAAATGAATATGTCAATATACCTTGACATAACGTCATAAGACCTATGCATATCGCTATTATCGTATAGATGCCTTATCACTATAAGAACCATATGTACATCATTATCTTCCTATCATGATAGCATGAACCATCGTCAATATGTTTTCATCAAGTTGTCAATCACTTTTCAATAATCATTTTGACTTCTTTCTACTAGGTAGTTGATCACTTACACCAATGGTATAATCTTCTAAGTAACTCGTTAAATTTCATAATTACCATCTTGAGTCTTAATCCCTCGTCATATATTCTTCCTTCCCAAGGAAATTTTGGTGAAATTTATTTCTAGTGATACCATCATTATTTAAATCATCTATCTCAAAATTAAAATCCCTTGATTTTACATCCATGTACCCTTTGGCTTACTGATTCCACTACCGCTATATGCAATCATATATAAACCTTTTTTTCGTCATGATTTAATTTTGTATCATGCTTAATTTACTTGCACGAGGATTTGTTGATTCATGTTGACTTATTTAACAATTAGCACTTCATCCGCAGAAATATTTTCTTATCGTGTTGAGTTCGTAAAGTTCTTATCTCAATACGACTTGATTTCTTTATCATAAATTTAGTTTCCTCACGCTGGCCAAAAGACTCCTTCTTATTACATAGTATCATTATTTTAGAATTTGAACAATTGGAAATACTACTACCTTCATTGTCCATGAGAAACTTAAATGTGAGGTGTTATGTGGAAATGACCTCTTTTAACGTTATGGGAAGTCCTACTCATGAAATAATGAGTCAAGTTCAATCTCTTATTAATTGACTTTCACTTCTTTTGTCATTATGTACACAATCCTTCTCAAGGTATCCGTATAAGATTTCTAGCAACATTCCTTCCTATATCTTCCTTGTTTATTATCATTTGGTCATCATGTAACTTCACACCTTCATATTTTTAAAAGAACTTTCTTCTTGATACTATTTCCAACTTGGGTAATACCTGATAAATAAATTCATGGAATCCGCTTATCTTTTCTTGTTTTAAGAGATCAACATAATAAAATCTCCTGATCATATGCCTTGTTACCCATAATTAATTCATATAGTCAGTCACCTATGAAAAACTTTACAATGTGGCTCTCCCATTGTTATAGATGTTGTTATGCATATAAATTATCTTCTCCAATAACCTTCATTATTACCCTGATTTTTTTTCAAGTTCATTAGTTGATTGCCAATATTTTCTCTTTTTTTTTTTTCTTTTTTTTTTTATGTGCATCATCCTTAGATAGGCCTGATAGTGATACCTTTAGAGTACCCAAGTTATGTTTATACCAAATTCTTCCAAAAGATTCTATCAATCATGGAGATGTGGTTCAATATCCACCAAAAGTCGAAGAAGTGCTTCGAGTCTCGTGACTAAAGAATCTTTTTCCTAAAATACTACAATACTCTTCCTTTATGTTCCATAATAGGTTGTCTTCTTTTTACTGATTTATTATCTTTGTTGTGATATTTCTTCTCTACCACCTTAATTATCTGATCCAAGTTGGGCATAATCACATGAACTATCCTTAGTTACCATCCTTAAAAATTTGCAAGTTTCTCCTTTCCATTTTTCTTTAGACAACTTTAACCTCAGGTAACTTTATACTCAACATCTAATTGAAATCGAAGTCTGTACGATTTGCCGCTGAAACTGACATATACCATCATGTAGCTTGATGATGTTTAATATACAAATGATATGAGTAGTAAAATGAGCAAATACATGTAATCTGCATGAAAATTGCAATGCAAAATTAAATCTATTAGAAGATCATAATGAGAGAGTTGTGTTCTTGCAATAATAGATCAGAGAAATGCCAAGAATATATCAGTCCTTAGATCCCAAATTGGATAGCTAATTAAAGAAAAACTACAATGTGATGTGAGTCACTAGATGATCCAATCAATCCACTAATTCACTTTTCAAATGATCACTGAATGCAAGATAAGGAGTACTAATGATTTAGATTCAAGCTTAGTACTAATGCAAAGGTAATATATCATGGTAATGTCAAGATCAGACCTATATCTGACCTTGAAAAATATCATATTTCTAACAGTGACATCAATTCACCCGCATATGCATGCAATGATAGCCAGACACTGTAATCAGTCACTCAATATCAAGATTCACCACTGAAGAAGCATAGAATAAGAGCCAAATTTATTCAAGAAAGTTTTGAAGATTCTTGATTCATTTCAATCTATTGTTTTATATATTTTTCCCCTACTGCTCGTCATGCAGTCAACCATTGCCAAATTTGAAACTGGGTGATTAATTATGCAAATTATCAATTTAGTATTAAAACTTATAGAATTGTCTCAACATAAAATCAAAATTCCAATGAGTAAAGCTTAAGAATATTAGTGGCAATATTGTTTTAAGAAGGTACTTGAATTCTGAAAGAAAATTCACCATGACTTTTGAAATGATATGTCACACCAATATTAAGTGTTCAGATTCATGACCTTATGTGCTAGGATACATTGAAATTATGTGTTGTATCTGTTTAAGCAATCATAACTTAGGAGAATTAAATAGACTGCTTTTAACAAATTTATTGAATGTATCTTTAGATTCTTATGGCTATTAAATGATTACTCTAAGGAATTTTAAGAAATCAAACAACCAAAGAAATATTCCACACCATAAAGAAGAGACACTGCCACCCGACCCAAAACCGGATCGGATGACTGGAAAGTTTATCCCTCCCCAACACAAAATAAAATCGTTTTATTAATTATATGGCCTGCTTGCAAGCGCACCAGCAAAGGCAACACTATCCCTTAAATTACAATACATTTAGCCATATTATTTTCCGGATAAGACATAAAATTGCCTGCATAAGACATTAGACATAAGATTGTAAGCTTGCGGCCGTGGCTATGCAAACAATGTCGAGAAATCTGCACACCCTATAGATCATTAGTACCATTTACACAATCAATAGTACCATTTCCTCATCCAAGGTAGGTAATTCTTTAACACGAAAAATCATAAGCTTCTTATTGACTAATCTCGCTAGGGAGTAATGAGAACCATTCATTTAGGTTATGTTTTTCAATTTATTTTGAGAATAGTCTTCTCTAAGTGCAAAACAATTCAGGCATTGATTAGAGACTATAGATTAGAGATGTGTTGGTAGTCACCAATAAGTTGTTTTCCCATCACTAGAGGAACAAATTCTTTGGAACTAGTCCAATGCCTTCTAAGCACAAAGATTTTCTACAACTTTAACCCATTCTTCATTGTTTGTTAAATTAAATTCTTTATATTAAAAAAAAAAAACTGATGGTAGCATGTTTAGAAAATCGTGCTTCAAATCTTCTCTGCACAACTCTACTCTTCTTTTTTGTGCAATATCAAAGTACTCTCAGCATAGGCTTTTGTTCATTTTTAACCTTATAAGGATATTTGGTTCCGCTGAAATAGCTTGCATTTAAACATTTGTAGATGAATGGGAATGAACATTAAGACAAAACATTACAAATTTGTAATTTGTTGATAATGAATAGATGTCTTAACAAGCTATTCTAAATTTCAAATTTATTGATAATAGATAAATATCGTAAAAAATAATTAAATATAACTTTTTAAAATCATTAAAGAAATTTTGAACATAGACTGAACAGTTAGGTAAGTCATTCAAACTTTGAAATTTTTGGATGCTGAATATCTACCTCTAAAAATCATGATACCCTTCACTGGACATGGAACCCACTTAAAAGTAACTTGAATTATAATTATTAATGCTTATTCTCGTCTTAGGTCTAAAAATATAAAATATAAAATTTAGACTATTATGTACTACCTTAATTGTGATATATATAGATATTTTTTTTTCTTAAACCAATTTTCATAATAATTTCAACAACGTTAACACCACTTTTAAGATTTCTGAGGGTGGTTGAATATTCAACCTCCTTTTTCTTTTTTTAATATTCCTCCTTTTGGCATATGCAAGCTTCAATACAAATGCAAGTATATAAGATCCACCCCAAATATATAAACTTTACTAAACTCTATAATTTTCAATCTATATACACAATACACATCCCAGTTGATGCATGAACTTTGCATTATATATCCCCATGCATTGAATAAAGCTCGTATAGAGCTTATCCATTACATGATAGTCTTTGCTATCACAACCTACCCACGAGTCCTTATTTTTAAATTTTTTTACATCCCAGTTGATGCATGAACTTTGCATTATATATCCCCATGCATTGAATAAAGCTCGTATAGAGCTTATCCATTACATGATAGTCTTTGCTATCACAACCTACCCACGAGTCCTTATTTTTAATTTTTTTTTTTTTAAAACATAAATTATTATGAGTTAGGGCATCATAACGCTGGCCAATCATAAAAGTAAAAAAAATTATAAGTCTAATTTTTATTTTTGTGGGGGGTCATAAAAGAGATCTAAGAGCAAAATTATACTCGATACAAACCATGAATGCAAATTTATAAGCAGTTTATGTAGACAATGCAAATTTATAAGCAGTTTATGCAGACCTTCCAAGCCGTGAGACAACATGAGTGCATAATAAACATGAAGATGCATTTGAGTCCATTCAGTGACTCGAAATAAAAATTGATCATGTCACTCATGAAATTTAATTTAATTTAGTTTAGCGATGTGAGCGGTTTAAAATTCAGAGGAAGTTGGTATTCTTTCATCTCCAATGGCAATAAACCTAAATTGAAAAGTAATTGGTATAGGAAAGAATTGCTGCACCATACACCGCACAAGTAGTATAATACTTCAAAAAATCTGTCAATTTGTTGTAGAGCAATAGTTAGATAGGTACGCTACAAACTAGCACACAGTAAGTCTTTATTTCTAACACATGACATGGAAAAAAAAAAAGCAAATACTTATTTTAAACGAAGTAGTGGACTTTATTTCCAATTTTCTTTTGGTAATATTACGTTCATTTACATTTTTGGTAATATTACGTGCATTCACATTTTAAAAACGCAATTTAAATAAAAGAAAGATTACAACAACGAAATTTCATTGAAAGAAAAAAAAATACCGAAAGAGTTAGACTACAACAATGGAAAGTATGACTCATAAAAGTCTCCGGGATCGTCGATGCGGATAATCATGAGTCCTTTCTGTAAATTCATGGATTGATAGTTTCGGGGAGCTCATCGATACTTTTCTATAATAGATAGCCCAAACTCATGCCATTTGTACGGCAGTTATCATGCCGTAAAGTCTAAGATATAAAAAAAAATAGTACTAAACTCAGAAATAACTATTACACATAAGCGTTTGCAGAGCAGCTAATTAAGGAAACTATAAAGAAAAGTTCTCATGCAATGCAGACAGTATGACAAGAAGTTATTACTCAAAAGTACCTCCAGTATTAAGCAGAAGGAAACCAGGAAAACAAGGCAATTGAACAAATATATGGAGTCTAGACTCAATGGTCATCTAATTCCATCCTACTTTTCCCAAGTCACCACATTATGTAACTTTTCTTTTTTTAAAACAAAGAACAAGCCGATTCACGTGAACCACATAATACCAGGAAGAACAAGCAAATTCACATGTTATAAGCACCAAAGAACCCTCTTCCATGATAAATATGATAAACTTATAAAAGCATTTTTAAAAATGATTTTGCGTTGTGTAAGCCTAGAAAGTTTAGCTTGCGTTGGATAAAGATTTGTAAAATTGCCTTCAAATTTGTTGCTTTTTGAGTGCTGGTTTCAGATTTAAGGTCCCATGCAATTATTTAACCCAGCAAATGAATTTTCCTATGGTAAATAAAATCTAAAAACTACAAACAGAAATCACCTAGCACTTTAGTTCAGCAAATAGCAGTGGAAAATAACCCAGAGAAAAATTAGACAAACACAACTCTCGGCAAGTCTCTGGGCTTGCTGATTGTGTTTCCAGCTTCTCTTTTTCCGTCATTATGAACTAGAATTTCTTGTTAAAAATCATCGATTGTGTGGCTGGTCTATGGAAAATAGTGACATACCTATTTCCTGCTTTTAGTCATTCCATCCTTTTCATCCAAAGGTTTTTCTTAGTCCATTTTATCTATTCAGCTTGAACAACAAATCTGGAAAAGCTTCTATGATACAACATAGAATTGGCAATTGCCTGGAAACATAAAGAAATATTAAAAAGGTAACTAAACAAGAAGATTAAAACAGGAAAATGAAGATGCCTTGGGAGTTAGGACAAACCTTAATAAGTTGGAATATCCCGAAGAAAGAACTAGAAGCTCATATCGAAGACATTGTAAGTGCTTCCAATTAATGTGGGTGAGATACAAGGTTTTATATTAGGACAAGGATAGCCATATTGAAACATTATACGATGTTATGTCCTTGAAGAGGATTCACATGATAGAAACTATCATTGGCATTATGAGAAATCAACAATAATTAGAGATCAAATGATGTTCTTCTTTTTCTTAACCATTGTACAGTAATTGATTGATTACGTATCCACATTGAACAGGTAGGGAGGATGTCAACCATCATACATATTACATCCCCAGGTATATTTTTCTTATTTTCTTTACTCATATATTTTTTTATTTCCATTTACATACAAAGTTCTGGATATTAATCAAAACAAACTCTCTTTCGAATATATTCCAATAGTTTTGAGGTTATATTTTCAACCTACTTATTGTATTTACTAGGTTAGGAACTTCCAACTCTTGGTTTCGTCTCCTGTATGGACGTGAATTCTCTTTGCTTAAAGACCAAATTCTGAATTGTTTAGCTTTGCAATGTTTTTTTATTTTAGAACATTTCTTTTAATACCTTACTTGGCATGTAATCTTTTTAGTGTCTACGAACTCTAAATTTTGTATACAAATAGTAAGCTCCCTATATTTGAAATTTTGAACTATTGTTATATAATGAACAAAATTTCTTTGTTCTTTTTTTTTTTAATTTATTTATGTTACACTTTACTTGAGGGCTTAAGAACCTCATTGACACTCTACTTGTTTTATAGTTATTTTACAAGATGCTTCCAAAAAAAAAACTTATATGTTTTTCTCTTTTGGATCGGTTTTGTCACAATACTATTTCTCACCAATGTCGAAAAGGATCTTGATCAAGCAGCAAATCTGATTGCTTATTGAACTGTTCATCTTAAGAACAGACGAAACAATAAAATGGGCATCAAATCACAGGCTCCTCAAACGGAAGATTGAAATGATTTAATGGATATCCTCAATTAAAGGATATCAATGGAGGGGTCGTAAAATCACAAGATCTTGCCTGCATTGAATGTAAACTGCCTCACAAAGCCAGCTACTACTCCATGTAAAGCACAAAGATAAGATCTTTTACTTGGTATGTGAAAGGGTAATATAATAACATATACCCGGTTATTGCTATAAATAAAATAAAATAAAACACTAAACCCACTCAGAGCAGAATCATACCCTCTAAAAACTACAAAAACAACGCAAATCCATATAAACAAGTGCACGTTTATATTGGGTGCCTGTTTCAAAAAAAGGGAATTCAATCTTATATAATAATATTTTCGTTGTTCACACCACAGTATTGAGCTAAAATGAGTTTACCTGATGGCATTTGAGTTTCTTGCCAAGACTGTGAGCATAAGCATTGAGCTCTTTCTTCTCTTTGAATGTTAATTCAGGAATACTTCTGGCCGGATTAATTACTTGTTTCTGGACAAAGATTTAAATTAACAATTTTCTGGAAGGCCTGTCAGCTTGGTACCAATACACAACATATAAAGATTTAAATTAAAAACATATAAATTTATGATAAACGAGCTTAATCTAATGCCTATCATAAAAATACACACCACTTAGTTTGTGGCAGAGCCTGCAAACAATTGTTAGAAATGGCTAACAAATTAATGAAAACAAATCAGAATTGTAGAATCTAGAAACCCCGATTCCAAAGTTCAGTTGCCATGGAAATTACTCGTAGGAAAGTAAGTATCCTGTAACTTCCAAAACAAGTCAAGTTAAATATTCCGACAAAACAAAAAAAAAAAATTAGATGCCCATAGGCCCTAAGGGTTGAGCCTTGCTCTGATACCATATGTAACAATCCAAAGTAAATATAAAATTAATTTCCTAATTAAAATCAGAATCAACAATAAATACTTACATTTATTACCTGTGATCGATGTCTGCCACATGACAACAAGGTTTTGGGGATGACTCTCCTCCCAACCGTAGGCTCAATGGTGCAGGATTCTGCTACAACTGGCCACCCCCGAGCCCTCAATCAACGACTACTGCCAGTGCTCCTAAGTCTTAGAACACCATTCTCCCAAGAGAAAGAAAGATAGAATCTTGGAAAGATGGAATGCAAGAATGCCTCTCATCTTCCTCACCATCTATTAAATAGAACAACATTGGATGGGGAACCACATGCACACACTCCATGTGTCTACATGCAACATGATTTTTAGCCTTCTTGTTTTATTTCTTTACTTTTCTTTTGATTTTTAGCTTTCTTGTTTTATTTTCTTCTTTTTGATAGCTTTACTGATTCTTTTTATTGCTTTCTTGTTTTATTACTATTTATTCTTATTTAGAGCTTTAGTGTAGTTATTACTATTTTTATTTATTTAAATATCATTTATGATTATTATTTTTATTATTATTATTATAAGTGATTTATTATTTATTATTTATATATTATTTTTTGTATTATTTATTATTTATTATTATATTATTATATTATTATTTTATTATTTATTATTTATTATTAAAGGGAGGGATATTACATTAATGGATTGGGGTTTATGGATGCTTCAACATGTATATATATGTATTTTAACATTGAAAGGAATATAATGAAAAATCAATCTAGTAGTCCCGTTTTTGGGATCCAAAGGAAAATATTTGTGTATATATTTTTTATGTTTTATGCTGTCACCATTGTTTATTTTCTGTTTTTAGAATTTGTATGTAGGTAATTTTTTACGGGGTTAAAACCTACATTTGGTATCAAATTTGTTTAGGCTCCAAGGGGATGCCTTTGCTTCTGAGGGGTTTTTCTCGGGCCTATGATAAACCTTGTTCAGTGGGATATCTGTGGGATCGATTGTTGTGGTGAAAGAAGATGACAAGGAGTGGAAAGATAGAGATCAAGAAATTTAATGGTTAGAGTTTTGAGTTGTGGAAACTCAAGATGGAGGATCTCCTGGTAGATAAGGATTAGTGGATCGCATTAGATCCGGGTACTAAATGAACAACATTGTCAGCTGAAGACTGGGTGAAGTTGGATCGAAAGGAAAAGAGCACAATACGATTGTGTCTTAGATTGAGTATTGTTGAATGTATCACGGGAAGATTTTGTGAAGGATTTGTGGGACAGGTTAGGGACTTTTTACCAATCTAAGTCTCTAGTGAATAAATTGTTCCTACAGAAAAACGGTATAACCTAAGGATGAAAGACGGAGACTCGATGACAGAGCATATGCATGCATTTAATACTGTGGTAAGCCAATTATTATCTATTGATATTAAAATTTCAAATGAAGATAAGTGCATCAGTTTTTTGAGTTCTCTACGAGGTTCGTGGGATAGTCTAGTTGTTACAATAGGTATCAATGGAATTGCCTTGCAGTTTGATGAAATAGTCTCATCCTTACTGTCGGAGAAGATGAGATAGAAAAATATGGATGGCCAAAATGGTGATGCCATGTCTATACGAGAATGGTCCCAGAACAAAAACAAAAATAATTCCTCGAGTGGGACATCCAAACCTAGAGGGACATCTAAATCTCTAGGGAAACATGTAAAGGTGTGCTGGAAATGTGGAAAGGAAGGGCGCTTCAAAAGGGACTGTAAATCTAAAGTTCTTGAGAAAGGAAAGGGATCTAATGATGCTCCTTCTGCAGAGGTGAAAACCACCTCAGATGAAGGTGGGGATGTGTACCTTGCTTCTTCTTCAAGTAGACATGTAGATCATGAGGCATGGTTGATTAACTAAGGTGCATCCTTTCACTTCACTCCCCATAGAGAGTGGTTCTACGAGTATGAGAAATATGATGGTGGTGATGTCTTATTAGGTGATGACACTAAGGCTAGAATCTTTGGTCATAGAAAGTAAATTTGAAGTTGCAAGGTGGAAGGATTAGAAAAATTCCGAGTGTTCTGCATATTCCTTTATTGGCCAAAAATCTTATTTCTGTAAGAAAGTTGGATGATGTAGGTGTAAAAATAATGTTTGAGAAAGATACCTGCAAGCTGGTTCAAGGAGCATTGGTATTCGATGCAGGGATTTCAGATCGGAACTCTATACAAGCTTGAAGGTAGCAATATTATTGATGGGTAAAACAGTTCTGTGGTTCCTGAAAGTGGAGCAGAAAATTTAGTGGTCATTGGAGAAAAGACCATGCTTTGGCATCAAAGGCTTAGACATATTGGAGAGAAGGGCCTTCAAATACTTCATGGTAATGGTATGATAGAAGGTATGTCTAATTTCTCTCTGGATTTTGATTTCTGTGAAAAATTGTGTATATGGGAAGCAAAATCGAGTGAGTTTCCCCTCTGGTAGTAAGAGGGAAAAACAAATGCTAGACCTTGTGCACAATGATGTGTTTGGACTTGTTTCGGTTCCATCACTGGGAAATTCTGTGTACTATGTATCATTTATAGATGAGTTCTTAAGGAATACAATGATATAATTCCTCAGGAAGAGATCTGGAGTCTTTGATAGGTTTAAAGAATTTAAGGCAAGTGGAAAACTAGATAGAGAAGAAGATAAAGGTGTTGAGGAAAGATAATGGTGGAGAGTTTTGCAAGAAGTAATTTGAAGAGTTCTATAAGAATTATGGTATAACACGTCAAAGGCTACTCCATACACACTTAAGAAAATGGAGTTACATAAAGAATGAACAAGATGTTGATGGAAAGGGAAAGAATCATGCTCAGTGGTGTCGGGTTAGGAAAAGAATTCTGGGCAGAGGCGATGGATACTGCATGTTACCTAGTCAACTAGATCACCTTCATCAGCATTGGAGGGTAAGACTCCACAAGAGGTATGGACTGGTAAGAAACCTTCTCTTTCACATCTGAGGGTATTTGTATGTGATGCATATGTATATGTTACAAATGAGAAAATAAAAAAGTTGGATAGTAAATGTGAAAAGTGCATCTTTATTAGGTATAAGGATGGTTTAAAAGTTTATAAACTTTGGAACCCAGAAAAAAGGAAGGTTGTGTATACCCGAGATGTGGTGTTTAGAGAGGTGAAAGATGTTATTAAACATGAAGTCCTACCAAAGGAACTTGAGAAGCTAGAGTTTGAGCTAAAAGAGGAAGAATCATACTCTTCAGCAGAAGAGGAATTAAAAGATGAAGAGCCACAAACTCTGGCTGTGTGAGGATTAGTTCAAGAGAGAAGGCAACCAGAAATGTATAGCCAATCTTCTTTCTATTTAAATTTTCTTGATCTATTACTGATGATGATCCCAAAACTATGAGGGAAGCAATAAATTTAGAGAATGATAAACTTTGGAAAGAGGCCATGGTTGATGAAATGCATCTTTGCACAAAAATAGGGCTTGTGATTTGGTGGAGTTGTCGGCTAGAAGGAAACCCATTGGCAGCGAATGGGTGTTTAAGAAGAAAATGAATGCAGAAGGAGAGGTGGAGAAATACAAAGCTCAGTTGGTAGTAAAAGTTCATTCCTAGCTGTCAGGAATTGATTTTGGTGATATTTTTTCTCCTGTTGCCAAGGTAACTTCTATTAGATTACTTTTATTTGTTGTTGTTGCTTTTGATTTTGAGGTAGAATAGATGGATGTGAAGACAACATTTTCTTCACGAGGATATGGATGAAATCTATATGAAGCAACCTGAAGGCTTTTTGGTGAAGGGTAAGAAAAAACTGATATGCAAGTTAAAAAAGTCTATGTATTGGTTAAATTAGTCACCAAGGATGTGGTATCAGAAATTTGACACATTTATACGAGGACTTGGCTTCACCAGAAGGAAATCAGATCAATGTGTGTATTTTAAATTAATTGGTGACTGTGTCATTTATCTTGTCTTATATGTGGATGATATGTTTCTAGTTGGAAATGACAAAGAAATTATCCAAGATTTGAAGACCCAATTTTCCTCCAAATTCAACATGAAAGATATTGGTGCTGCAAACTATATTTTGGGCATGGAAATTAAATGAGATTGGGCAAAGAGGAAGCTCTGGTTAAACCAGAGGACGTATGTCGAGACAATACTGCAAAGGTTTAATATTCAAGATTGTAAAACGGTGAAGGTTATTATTCATGTAGGTGTAAAGTTATATGCTGAACAGTGTCCCAAGACACAAGAAGAGGAAAAGGACATGTCCCGTGTTCTGTATGCAAGTGCGGTCAGTAGACTGATGTATATAATGATCTGTTCTAGAGTAGACATGGCACATGCAGTGGGAGTATTGAGCAGGTTTATGTCAAAACCAGGGAAGGAGAATTGGACAACAATGAAGTGGGTTTTCAGGTATTTGCGTGGCACTAGTGGTTATGGTTTATTCTACCAATAAAGACTAGGATTGGACAGAGTTTTGGACATTTGTGGCGTTGTTGATGCAGACTTGGTTAGAGATCTAGATTAGAGAATATTTACTAGTGGGTATGTGTTTAACCTATTTGGAGGTGCAATCAATTAGATGAGTAAGAGATAGTCTCTAGCGACCTTTCAACTATAGAGGCAGAATACATGGCAACTACACATGCAAGCAAGGAAGCAGTTTGGTTTCATAGATTGTGTTCAAGTATGGGGTTAGTACAGTGAGCTATAAGGATAGACTGTGATAGCCAAAGTGCAATTTTCTTAGCAAAGAATCTTGCTTATCATTCAAAGACAAAGCACATTGATGTTCGGTATAACTTTGTGAGGGATATGGTTGAGGAGAAAAAGGTGTTGTCGATAGAGGTGGACACTTTGAAGAATATTGTAGATGCATTGAAAAATTCTGTGAGCATTGAGAAGTTCTCTTGGTGTACAGAAACAATGGGCATTGCAGGGCTGCATCAATGACCAAGCTCTCTTGTGGCCCATTGTGGAAAGAAAACAACAAGTGGGAGAATGTTGGGTTGTGTTATATTATTTCCCCGACTAATCCACATGTGGGGGGGTCCAGGGGGGGGTGGTAGCCCCACCTGTATGTTGTGTCAGGCACTATTGAGGGGTCACATGGGGAGTGGCTACCCCCCTATCGAGGGGTATGCATGGATTTCGCACATGGTTTTGGGCATGATAGTTTACTTTCCATGGTATTTTGTATATCCAGTCAAGGGAAATACAGTTATGTTCTAATCCACGGTTAATGGATTGGGGTTTCTAGATGCTTCAACATGTATATCTATGTAGTGTAATATTGAAAGGAATATAATGAAAAATCAATGTGGTAGTGCCGGTTTTGGGTTGCAGGGGAAAATCTCTGTGTATGTTTGTTTTATATTTTATGCTCTTTCCATTGTTTATTTTCTGTTTTTAGAATTCGTATGTGGGTAATTTCTGTACGGGGTAAAAACCTAAAATTAGGTCGAGGAATATGGACCAACAAGTGAAATTCCTCTCTAATCTTGCTCAATTCCCAACATTGATTGATCAAGTGATGGGGTACCCCACATAGGGCTCATGTGTGGGGAGGTTTTCACAATAGTGCCTAAGGTCATTTTGCCATCCTTCTAGATTCTAACCAAGGGTAGGAGGTAACATGGTGATGGGTTCCTACATGAATTACACATGGTGATTTTTCCTCTAATACACAACATATGGTTCTAGATCCATTGTCCCTCACTGGCGTAGCATTATCCTGGGATTGGGTATCTTCTTAGATAGATACTTAGTTCTCATCAATGTAATAACACATAAAATCCAATGTTTCACAGATTCAGGGAAGGTTTTGTAAAATCCGAGTATGATGGTTTCACATAAAAATGTGGCAAATATGGAATTTGCACATGGTTCAGTTTCTAGGAAAAACTTGAGGGATTGGGTGCAATTTCCTAAGCTTTCGCAGCTCGATACACTTGTTAACCATACGTTCTGGTTCATTACATAAACACATGTGGAGGCAGGTTATGGTGTCAATAATTCTAGTTTCCTCCTCGTATGGTGGGAGGCGTTACCATGGGTGTAAGGGGAATATGAGCATGAAGATTATTCCTAAAAAACACAAAATATGGTTTTAGGTCCATCATCTACCACTAGCATGGTGGGAAGTGATGGAGTCATGGTATTGGATTGAGTAAGTGCACTTAATGCATCTCGATATCGAGGATTTCAAGGAAATAATGAATGTAATTCCCTTACTCTACGCATATAATGCATGCTTGTTTAGTGAACAATGCCTTAATGCATATTTGTGGGGTCTTCTCACCAGCAAGTGGAGGTGGGATCACTGGGATTTTTAGGCCATGCAAAGATCTTTTAACTCCTCTAATTCAAGGCATATATTGGTATGGTGCCCAACTACTTCACACAAAGAACAGGGTGAAGGTACCCTAGATGAGGAAGCATTTGAAGCTTCCACGTTCTTGCATTTTTGATATTTTCTCTTGCTGGCACTACTTAGTGTCGATGCGGTAATTTCTCAATTTGGGGTGGTTTCATTAGGAGGGGATACAACAATGATGCATGTCAAGTTGATACCTAAGCTTTCCGACATGGCATGAGGGGACAGATACCATACCAGTATCATGAGATCCATATTCAGTAAGATAAGGGTCACCATGACTTGGTTCGAGATAAAACTAGGTGGGGGGTATAAGAAGGTGTTTGTGTGATATTATATGGTAGGAACATAGAATAAATAGTTTTAGCACTAATCGTGTATGGAATTGGTTCCTGACTCTGGGCGGTGTTTGATGAACTCATACTGCACACTATTGGTTGGTGAAATTGTAATTCAATTCACAACATTTACTTCTCAAACCAGGGCCTTGTAGACTTTGAGGTGTAGCACAATTAATGTCAAAGGGTTTGGAAAAATTCTATAAAATCCTATATTTATCCCAACAATTAAATTAATCAAGTTCTAAAAATTCCTTGAAGCATTTTTTTTTACTTCTATTCCTACACTCTTCACACAGTAACACCAAATCCCCTTCCAGAGACTGGATATTTACACATAATGACGATCAAAGACTTCTCAAAAATATTTAATCTCACAAAAATGAACTCAGGATCCAGTGGCATATGAAAACAAATGTAAAATTTGTTCTTGCACTTAAACAACCATTCAAAGCATTACGTTCTTATACTCAAAAATTAACTTTGTTCTTGCACTCTTAAATGATTATGTTCCTGCACTAAAGGTACTGTGTGACCAAACTAACTATTTTGGCGTGAAAGGAAACTTTTTTAAATTAAAATTGCATGCTCAAACTCAACACATGTTGTTATGTAACTAACAATCAAATCTCGACATGGAATGAAAACTTCATTAAACATAAAAGAAATGTTTCACACTTGTGTTATAGCTCCGAAACTCACTCTTGAGGTTTGTGATGCTGCACTCATGGCCTAGGGCAACCCCTCCTTCTAGACCTGGTCCCAAATTTAAAAAAGTTGTGTTTTATTCCCTATAAGTAACATTTCCCTGAGCTAAACGTGTGTATACGCTGGCCTGTGTATACCCAACCCGCGTGTATGTTTAAAAACACTTATAAAAAATAAATCTCCTTAATTTCGGGCAGAGATCACGGGTTTTACTTGTTGATTACCTGTTAGTGCCCTTGGCCCAAGTGTTCCCAACGAATTCCGAACTAAAAAACTACTTTGGGAAAAGTATAAAAAGGCTTCTATGGGAAGGCCAAAAGGAGGAGAGAAGAGAGAGAAAGATTACTATGCTAACAGTTCCCTGACCAGGTCTGAAGATCCTTGTGCCTCCTGCACTTCCCCCATTCTACAGGAAACCCTTGTTTCCTTATGTGTGTTGATGATTCCATACTACTTGAGATATCATGGAGTAAGTCATGGAAGGAGTTTGTTAAAGGCTTGAGACTAGACAAATCCGGGAGACGGTTCCGCTTGGAGCCTGCAAAAGGACGAATCAGGTGAAATTATTCCTTTTTTGTACTTTATTTGTCTATAATAAAAGAGACACATGTCTTTGTTCCTGATATAGATCTTATTCATGTTATGATATTCATGTTATGATATTCATATTATGATTCATATGTGGACGGTTGTTTAATTGCATAACTAACTACCTTTCCTTATAATATGAAAATGGTTTCTTTATGATGTTTAGTCCATATACTGCTATACTTTATTGAATTGATTGTTTTGCAGGTCAAAGGACCAAAGGAACTCCAAGAAGGATTTAGACCCTGGAAGGCTCTTCTCCATGTAGGACCTCAAGTACGCCCCCTATCATAGAGTTTGCTTATAGTAGCGTTATGATTGCATGGAATGTGTGTTTCTTTGCATATATAACCTCCAGTCTACTAGGGTATTCACCCAAGACCCTAGGGGAGTTTATCCCACCACAGAATTGGCGACTCCACTGGGGACAACACTATTGTTGTTCCTAGTTTTGGTGTATCCAAGCCAATCAGGGCTCAGTTTTCTGTTTATCTTCTGTTACTATGTAGTCAGTGCCTGAATTGTGAGCTTTGATCAATTTTTTCCAGACTTTTTTTTGTTTTTCTTGGAAGCTTTTTTATATGTTGTTTGCTCTGTTTACAGAAGCGTATATACGCATCTTTCCTTAAGTGAGCCTACGTATACGCATGTTTCCTTAAGCCTTGTCGCGTATACATGCATCTGTGTGCAAACAAGGTCGCATATATCTTTAATTTTCAAGATTTTTAAAATATTTTTTTTTTTTGGAAGATAGTATGCTGGTCTAATTCAGTTTGGAACAATCACTATTCTGTCATAGTCTTTAGTTTTACAGCGAGCATCTTGTTTCGAATTCTCTCTGATTGTGAAAAGTTTGGTCTTGTTCATTTTTCTTACAAACGTCATTTATTTTTGCTTAAGAACACAAGGTTTCTCACAAGGAATCTTGGTTGCTCTATGTATTCAAGGCATAAAGATTGATTTCGATCTCTGTGTTGAGTTTTGTTTTAATGACTTTTTGGTTTGCATGTTTGAACTATTTTTATGACCATCTGCTTTTCTTGCTTTCTAAAAGTCGTTTGTTCACACTTTCTTCAAATTTGTCTTTTCAATCTTTTGGTTTCCATTGCCAAGCTCTTCTCGCTACTTGTTGATTGTTAAGAGCATTTAAAAGCAACTTTTTGTTGAGTTCCCACTTGTTTTGTGTCGCAAACTCGCAAAGTGCTTCATTGCCTATTTTTCGGTCATCAAGTTTCAGTATTTTTAGAGCGTTTTTGAAAAGTCATTTTTGAGTTGCTTTTGAAGGAAATTTATTGAAACTTTGTTTTTCTTTGATTGAGTTTTCCTTTTTGTTGAGTGAAAGTGCCTATTTGTCTATCTTCAACTTGATTTTAGTGCTTAGACGAAATAAGCAACAAAAACTTATATTCCATCTAAACATTTAAGTGGCAAATCTAAAATCAATAAACAAGCAACTTTCACCTTTTGATTTAAGAGTAGTTTTGAATTTCGCATCGGCATGTACTTGTTGCATTAGGATTAGTTTGTGCATATTTCTAGGCATTTATAGTTTTGTTAGCTTTTGTGAGTATGAAATTTGAAGAAAAGAAAATAAAAAGTTGTACTTTTATTTGAAATTCCTTTGAACCCTATAGAAATTTCTTTTCATCGAAAACCGAAAAACAAGTGCATTTGCATGTAGTTTGGTTTTTATTAATCTCTTTTGCGTCAACACACCACCACTTTCACTTCCGTTATCCCTTGACTTAAATAACAGCCCATTAAAATCAAGAATTTAAAATATACTAGAACTTTATATTTGTCGATTTAGATACATCAACAAGTTTTAGGATATTTTAGGGCCTTGGATTAGGTGAGTGGAGAGTTAACTCTCCAAGGCCATTTTAAACTGTCAAACATAGGAGTCTGAATAGTGAATGAAAATCCAATAGCGTTAGGAAGACCAGGAAAGCTCTGGATCTGGGAGTTAAGCACGAGGGTCTGTAAAGACAGGGAAGAGCGATACCCCCTCTCCTACTTGTCCGAACTTACCTCACGACTGTTCTACCTGGCTTTTGATACGAGTTGGTAACCTTATTTGCTACTCCTAGTGATCTACACAGGTGGTTGTGGAGGGGAATCCCGTGGCACCTCAGGTCGACATTGTATCACTCTCAACGGTACTACTGGAGGGCACCCTTGCGAAGCTTGGGGGCTTGCACCAGCGTAGGATGTTGTTAGGAGGTTAGCATAACTTCCTCTGTTACCTTCACTGATAGGACTGGGCCATCATTATCCCAAACTATCTTCGGAAGGCCCCTTACTTCACTTTCTCGTATTTTGGTGTCCAGTCCTAATCACCCGGAGTGGAAATACTTGGAAGTTGTTTGACTAGCTGATATCTTTAGGGACTTTATAGTGTGTACTCTGTGCTCCTAGTTGGCCTAGCTTTCAATTTTTTGAGTCTTTAGTTAGATCTTAACAAAAACTTCAAAGTAGCTGACCGATCGCCTAGACGGTCTCGAAGACTTCGTGGTCTTTCACCACCAAGTTTAGAGGCTTCACCTAGAAGGCGCAGAGGTAATACTGCCGGTGGGTTTCGTCCCATGGCAGCTGACGCATCAGGGATTGATCCTCCCCTCGGGGGCATCAGTGTTCAAGATAGACCTGGTACTTCCACAGGACAAGAGACAAATACTCCAGTACTTTCTCAAGTTCTCTTTCGGACGCAAGATAACATAGAGGTAGAAGAACTCACAGAGTCATTAGTGGCTCTGAATTCTCCCCTACCTCCTAGTCATCTAGAAGTATTATAATACGTTGGGTCTCCAACGCATCGACCATCAAGTCCAGGTCACATAACGCACTTACCATCGATGACCCTACTAGAAGCATGGCTTCTACTACAAGTGCTATGACTGTGCAGACTCCAATATCTGTACAAGGGGGGGGGGAACTGTTTCCATCCCCTTCACTTATTTATTCAGGTATTTTGCTATCACATTTTTAGTTGGGTCTACCTCCATTCCTTCTATGAGTGGAAACTCCTAAACCAATGCTTTTAGTTCTCGATTTTTCCCATTTGGCACCCATTCACAGGGTATTCCGTCAGTTCTATTTAGTGTCACCACATCCATGATGGGTGGATAGGCTTCATTCCAGGTTTTTCCTTTTGGGAGTGGTCATATACCACATTCCAACCCAACAATTGGATCTATGCCTTTCTCTTCTTTAAGACAAGGTAGCAATCCTTTTCAAGGTTGGACGAACCCTGCGGTTAGTAGTATGGGAACTGGGAATTTGTTTCTCGGCCAACAAGGGAATAGGCCGTATTCCACGGTTAGTTCATTTCAAAGTATTCCTCCCCTAGCCTCTGCTTGGGATCCTTATCAGGGGTTGTCTGCTCCTTATAATCCTTTAGGAGGAAGCTTCGCCGGTTATGGAGGTTTTGCGGCTGGAGTTGGTCAAAATCCGAGTTATGCTGGATCACAAGGCATGCCTTTTGGTTTAGCTGGTTCTGTAGGTTACTTCGGGCAGCCTGGTGCCTTCCAAAATCCAGGCCAATATTTTTAGAACTTTGGGAGTTCTGCCCAGTCTGGGTGGAACCCCCAAGGTCCTCCTAGGCTTCCGTTTCTGGCAACTTTGAACTTGCCAGACCTCACAAAGTTAACAAATGATCCAATCAAATATAATCTGGCCTGGCCTCCGGTCCCAACCAAACTCCCTTCGACATTCCAAAATTCGAAGGGAAGAGCAGTGAGGACCCAGGCGACCATGTGACCACATTCCATTTATGGTGCTCGTCGAACTCCCTTATTGATGATTCAGTTAGGTTGAGACTTTTTCAATGCACCTTGACTGGTAATGTGGCCAAATGGTATATAGAGTTGCCAGGGGGTAGCTTTACATATTTTTTCGACTTAGCTAATATTTTCTTAAATCATTTCCAGTTTCCAGTCCGTTATGATGCCGAAACTGAACTTCTGGCCAATTTTCGTCAGGACACGACAACTCACATTTCTGACCATATTCAAGAATGGAGACAGAGAAAGACGCTAATTAAAGCTGAAATCCCTCCGGAGTACCGTCTCGAATGGTTTTTGAAATCTTTACAACCTGAGATCTCTAAGGATGTCTCGATGTCCAGAGTTTACTCTGAGGAGAAAGCTATTTTTAAGGCCCAGTAATTAGAATTGATCTACTCTCAGTCTAGAATCCTACAAAAATACTTGCCAGATGCTCCTGGGTCAAAGGTTGACATAGCCAAGTCGAAGCCAGGTCCCCATGGGGATGGTATCGTTGGATCGATAGACACAAATGTGGTGAACTTGTTGAGTCAATTGCAGCAGTTGTCATTGCAAACTGCTTCAAACAACCAAGTCACATCGTCTACTACTTCGTCTTCCCAACCCTCTTCCATTAATGCCGTCCAATCTGATAACCCAAAAGGAAATCAAAACTTCAATGGGAAAAAGAAAGGACGAGGTAAGAAAAAGAATCAGGATGGGAAGGCTGACACAAATAAATCCGGCAATAATGCTGGTGGGGGTAGAAATGTGTCTAAAAAGAAAGTCAAGTTTCCATGCAAGTTGTATAGTGGATACCATTTAACTCATCTCTCCCTGAAGATTCAGGACGCCCAACACTTGTTAGGGCAACAAGGGGCTTCTAGTTCTTAAGTTGTGTTAACCAACCCTTTTCCCCAAGGGCAGCAATTGCTTGCTGGCGTGAGTTCAAATCCTGGTACCTCCTCAGGGGGTAGCCAGGAAGGGGAAAAATCATTGAACGTTTTCATGATGGGTTCTAATGTACATGTGGCTACTCGGTCACGTGATTATGGTGAAGCCGAAACTTCCAAGGACAAAACTGCTCCCAGAAATATCGACCTTCATATTGAGCGACCCCCTGTTAAGACTATACCACGGATACCGAAAGGTTCCGCTAAACACGCGACTATCAATCCTAATGCTAGGGCGGCCCAGAATTATTCCATTATGGAGGATCTGGCCCAGAGTCCATGCACCATGTATGCTTTAGAGGTTCTCCAGTCGTGTCCAGCTCAGCGAAGTGCTTTACTCTCGGCAATTGGGGCAGTTGATCCAACCAACTCTTTAGTGCTTACTTTTGACATGTTAAATGTCAAAAAGTGACTCCCTCATCACATGGCTTTCCAGATAAAGTCTACATACTGAAAGATTAATATTTTTCACACTGTTATTGATGAAGGAGCTTCCACGTGCGTCATGTCGATGTCTTGCTAGAAGGCCATTGGATCTCCTTTGGTTGTTCCTTCACCTACCCTTCTGACTGTGTTTGATGGGCATTCTCACAAGCCGCATGAGATTATCCCGGCCTTTCCTATATGTGTTGGAGGGAAGGTCATCAATGCTGAAGTAGAGGTCATAACTGCTAACCTAGACTATAATCTCCTCTTAGGAAGGAAATGGGTATACGAAATGGATGTCATCGTTTCAACTCTATTTTGTGTCATCTGCTTTCCTCATGAAGGGAAAATCATTAAGGTTGATCAATTGGATTATTGTCCAGTTGATCCTCAAGCAACTTCTGACTCTACTGTCCCCTTAGTGGATAACCCTCGCTCGCCTACGGAGAATCTAGGAGTTGGGATGTATTCCTCATTGATGGGTACATTTGAGTTTCCCTCTCCTATCGCTTGAATCAATGTCATTTCATCATCCAAGGAGTCTCCTCGAGAAGGGTTCTTCCGAACTCATTATTTTTCAGACCCTTGGACCTTGCCTTCACCTATGACCACATTAGCTGAAGGACAAGTAAATGGAATGGAATCCCCTATGTCGGCAGCTGAACTTAGATATCAGTCTATCGTTAAATATGTAGACGAACATTCTGCTCCTTCTTCTGAAGAGGAGTTTGAGGGTTATGTGGCCCCGACTTGGGCCTTTGATTCCACCTCTGCCTTGGACTGCTTAGATATGGTTTTACCTTCTGAAGAAGCAATCCTCAAAGTGATGACGAGTGTAGATAGACCTTGGGAATATTTACACCATCGTTCATATTTCCTTCCTCCATTACAGGAAGTGGAAGCTAGGTTCTCCAAGCTATTCACTAGTGATGTTTGTAAGATATCAAATCCTTTGGCTCCAGCACACTTTCATGCTGAAGATAATATGTCGGTGATCTCAGAAATGATATCTATAAACATCTCTAGGGACCCTAACATGATTGAGAATCTCTTCATCAGAATTGAATGTTCCCCTGAAGAAGTGAAAATTTACACTGAACTTTTTAAAGAATTTCGAGATGTATTTGCTTGGTCTTATGAGGAAATGCCTTGCATAGATCCTTCTATAGTTTAGCATGAGATCAAGATGTATGAAAACGCTAAGCCGATTCATCAAATACTTCGACCGATTAATCCTAAGAAAGCAACAACCATTAAAGCCAAAGTAGAGAAGTTGCTCAAGGCGGGTTTTATATACCCTGTTCCTATTACCGATTGGGTTTCTAATCCAGTCCCTTAGATAAAAAGCAAGGAACAATCTGAGTATGCATCGACTTTAGGGACTTAAACAAATCTTGTCTGAAAGATAATTACCCCATGCCATTCACTAATAAGATTCTTGATGAGTGTGCGGGTAATGATATTTTTTCCTTCATGGATGGTTTTTCTGGTTATAATCAAATTTCTATCCGTCCTGAAGATCAACATAAGACGGCTTTTATATGTCCCTGGGGTAACTTTGCATACAGAAAGATTCTGTTTGGTATCAAAAATGTTGGAGCCACTTTCCAGCGGGCCATGTCATGTGCTTTCCACGACATCAAACATATCATCGAAGCTACTTGGATGATCTCACTGCTCGTTCTCGAAAAAGAACTGATCATCCCAGTCACTTTCGAATGGTTTTTGAGCGATGTCATTTTTATAAAATCCAGTTGAATCCCAAAAAGTGCGTTTTCACAGTTACGTCCAGTCGGTTGTTAGGGTTCATCGTGTCAAATGAATGGATTAGAGTTGATCCCTTCAAGGTAGAGGCTATAGTCCAGTTGTCTCCCCCATCCTCCATTCGACAACTTCAAAGTCTTCAAGGGAAGGCTAATTTCTTAAGATGGTTTATAGCGAACTATGTCGAGATCACCAAAGGATTTATGCGTTTGCTCCACAAAGGGGTTCCATTCATGTGGGACAACTTTGCGCAGCGGTCGTTTGATGCTTTGAAAACGGCATTAGTCTCTGCCCCGCTTTTGAGTCCACCGGATTATGGTAGGGACTTCCTTTTATATCTCACTGCAGCAGAATCAACCATTGGTATGGTTCTCATTCAAGAAGACGATGCTCTCACAAAGAATGTGATTTATTACTTGAGCCGAGGCTTGATAGGTCTTGAACTTCGCTATTCTTCGGTTGAGAAGTTGGCCTTGGTAGCTGTCCATGCTGTCCAACAGCTCCGTCATTATATTTTGCTACGCAAAACTTTTGTCTTGGCAGCAGTCAATCCATTTCAATTTGTCCTCAGTAGGCGAGTGAATCGGGGCAAATATAATCAATGGATTGTCATTCTACAAGAATTTGATCTCGAGTTCTTGTCCGCAAAGTCCAAGAAATCTATGGTTTTTGCCAAGCTAATTTCCGAGCTGGCTTGTGGAGAGGATACTGTTTACAAGGAAAGTTTTCTCGACGAACACTTATTCCTCATCTCTTCACTCGACCCTTGGTATGGAGATATTGTTGTTTATCTCCAGCTTCAAAATGTCCCTCTGCTTTCTCTAAGGATGAACGTCGCAAATTAAGTCACCTCGCTAAAAATTACGTCATCATTGGTGATACATTATATCGTCGGGGGGTTGATTCAATCCTTCGGCGTTGTTTAACCTTATAGGAGGTAGAGTCTATGCTAAATGATTTCCACAACGGAGCTTGTGGTGGTCATCTATTAGGGCTTGCTACAGCTCAGCGTATCTTGCGTGCTGGCTATTTTTGGCCTTCAGTCTTCAAAGATTGTGTTGAAGCGGTCAAATGTTGTCACCTGTGCCAAGTTTATACGCGGAAGATGCGCGCACATCCAGATCCTCTTTTTCCAGTTGTCACTGTCGGTCCCTTTACTAAGTGGGGTATTGATTTTATGACTTGTCATCCACCTTCAGCAGAGAATCACAAGTATATTATCGTGGCCGTAGACTACTTCACGAAGTGGACCGAGGCCATTCCCACTTATAAAAATTATAGTGAGACAACGGCATTGTTCCTTTTTAATCAGATTATCTCAAGGTTCGGTATCCCAAGGGAGATTTTCACTGACCATGGCAGTCATTTCCAGAATCAACTAATGTCCGAATTGGCTCTCAAACTAGGTTTCCGGTAGGAACATTCGTCTCCTTATTATCCTCAGGTCAATGGACAGGTTGAGGCAGTAAACAAAAGTCTTAAGATGATCCTACAAAGGACAATTGATAAAAATAGATCCAATGGGCATCTTATGTTGTATCTGGCTCTATGGGCATACCGAACCTCCATCAAGACTGCTACAGGTTTTACACCTTTTCAGTTAGTTTATGGGTTGGAATCTATCTTTCCTGTCGAATGTGAAATTCCATCTCTTAAGTTAGCTATTGAGCTCCTTCCAGAGACCTCTCGTCTCGAAGATCGCCTCCCTCACTTGGAGCATCTCGATGAGCAGCGTCAAGATGCAGCCATAGTAAACGAGGCTCACAAGAAAAGGGTTAAAAACCAGTATGATAAAGTTGTCCATCCTCGTGTATTTTCTGAAGGTGACCTCATCTTGGTCTATGACCAAGATAAGGACACCTTGGGGGCAGGAAAATTCAAACCTATGTAGTACGGTCCCTTCATAATTAAACGAGTTTTAACAAAAGGGCTGTATGAGTTAATCAATTTCGAAGGAAACAAATTGGTGGAACCCCGAAACGGGCTCTACCTTAAGAAGTAATTTGCTTAAGTAGTAGCTAGGCAATGACTTCTTTGTATATTATGTATATTTGTACATATTTTGTCGAGAGTTTGTGATATCAACACTTTTTGGTCTACTTTGGCAGGTGTTGATGGATGAATTGGTTTATTTTGGATTCGTCGATGGTGCTAATCGGCACACTCGGAATCTCGCTTCCGTAGCTTGGGTACTGTTATCCAACTGGTCAATTGATGGTATCAAGGGGAGTATGCATCGGTCCCGCTTCAAACAATATGGCTGAGTATACTGCCGTCATTAATTTGCTATCTGAGGCAATTTCTCATGAAATTGACACGTTGGTAGTTTATCTTGATTCACAATTGATAGTGTCACAATTAAATAACATTTATCGGGTAAGGGATCCATGTTTATATCGCTAGTATTTAAGGGTGAGGTTGTTGCAAATATCATTTACTTATATTAATTGTTTGCATATTCCAAATCTCATAATTGGTTAGCTGATTCTATTGCTAATCAAGCATTAGACTGCACATCAATCATTCATCACAATAAATTAAGCATCAAAAGTCAAACTGTTATATATATTTATATATATATTATATATATATATATCATAAAGCGTCTCGACTGTACATAAGTCTGTTAAAAAAATATACGAAATTGGGACTCAAATGCCCATAATCATGTCCACTATGTCTAATTCCCCAACTCAGGATGAGCAGCTAAGTAGGCAACTACTGCATTGGCTACACACCTAAAAGTGCGGACCCAGTCACGTGGCATGGCAACCACATGACATTGCATCTCTATATGAAGGTCCTCTACCGCCGCCATCAGCACTCAGTGGGTCAACCTCACCAAATGCTCACCAAATGCTGCTAAACTTTGTGTAGAGTTCGCTCCGTGGTTGCAGCCGCCCCTTCGGCCCCTTGGCCATGACACCTGTGCCGTGGGAACTCATCTGGTCGTACAGGCCCAATATCTGGAACATGATCATTATATTAGTCATTTGAATCCTATCAAAAACATTTTCAAAGTTCATTATTATATTTAAAAAAATAAAATAAAAAATCATAACATCAAAAATCACTTACCAATGTCACCCCATGCTGCAGTCGATGGTAATGCTAGATCGAGATCTCCTCGGAAATCCAGCCTGGCATAGGGGTAGTCATCAATGGCGATGATCTGCTGATCCCACTAGGAAAAGAAGTCATCGTCGAAAGCAGTCCATGGGACCTCCCCACCTCCCAGATGTTTCATTAGGTCAGCCCACCTGCCCATTCGAGGATCTCATGGGGCGCTG
The DNA here is from genome assembly GCA_000404065.3 of Pinus taeda. Lineage (NCBI taxonomy): Eukaryota > Viridiplantae > Streptophyta > Pinopsida > Pinales > Pinaceae > Pinus > Pinus taeda. The sequence continues at coordinate 158,421 of APFE030260097.1, forward strand.
ATTGAAACTGGTACTCTGGGACGAAGTGCAGGGACTCTCTCAAAGAAGAAAGAACACAAAATAGTCCCATAACCAAAGTTTTTGGTCTGTCCTCTCTTGATAAAAGTGAGTTGGCTTTTCATGCTAGCCAGAAGAGGAGTAAACCAATCAAACACAGTGGTGAGACAGTCAACTGCCACGCTCATGTTTAGCTATGATGCCTAATGCAGAGAAGTGGATCCGTTCACTCGAGCTATGATGAACAATATTATCCTCAATGATAGACTCGCCACATGTGTGATGGAAATATGACTTCCGACTTTCTTCGGATGTCCCGGGCAATATATATGTACGTAGTCCTCGATCGAGAGACTGCTTCGTGTTCTCCCGCGGGAATGTACTACCTCTCCCCTTTGGGAAAGGCCCGTAATGAAATAGATATCTTCCACTTCTATCCTGAGTGGCATCTGGTCGATCATAAAAGCATCCTCCTCGATGTTCCAATAATCAAGAAGCATCTCGAGTAGACGTCTGTTTCCTTTCATATTTGGTAATTTGAAGAACTTGAGCAAACCGCATCCCCGTAATGCATCCAAAGCCTCTGGACTATGCATAACTTCTTCATCTACTGTGGTATGCTCTCTTTCTCACTAGGTGACTGTCATCCTAAAAGAAAAATCAATTTGAACCATTAGTTTTTATGTTTAAAATGTTCGCGACATATATGCGGGTCTCTTTACACGCAGTCACGTGTAGGGCCCGCATGTACATGGGTTTCATATTACCAACCCACGTATACGTCGCGGAGAAATTTTTGGCAAAAAACTCAATGGTAAAACATTAATCAAAACTTCTAAAACTAGTCACAATCAATTACAAGATAAGAATGAGAGTTACCTGGAGATTTTGGAAGAATTTGAACAGTTGAATTTGGCATATGGGAAGTTAGCTCCTTTTGCTCCACTTCTTTGCTCTCAAACTCAAATGGTGAAAATGGTGAGTCCAAAAACCTTTTTATAAGCTTTGAAAATGTCAAATTTTTTCAAAACTTGATTTTGTTTGGTCTCAAGTAACTTTTAACTTGGGAGATTGGAATGTCGAGAATGGTTTGATTTTCAGGACATTTTGGACGTTTTCGACAGTTTCGAGATGGTTCCATGACTGCAGACCCGTCATGGTAGGTATCGTTTTCTCACTGGCATATAGGTTAGGGAAGCCATTTTTTCCATTGCATCATGCATACTAGCCTCCATCTATCGATACACTTTCCATAGGGTCGATCCCATCATGTTATGGTTCGCAAGCCATCTTCACTCGCCGATTCTTTAAATCATGACACGATGGTAGAGCCATCCTTTACATGGGCATCCTAGTTAGCACCTCACTGACATTTGTTGCCCATGCTGCTCCAATTTGAGTAGGCTCGAGAGTCCTCTGTAGTCCTGCCATGAATTATACGATGAAAACTCATTCCTCTTTTCTTCTACGTTTCGTTCTGGCCTTATACCCTAGAGGCTCCTTTGTGTTGAGTTGTACTACTGCATTTCATTTTGATTATCTGCACCTTTTAGCCTTAAGCCAGCTTCACTTGGACTTGTGTTTAAGCCAACTTTTGACCATGACGACTGCAAAATCAAACTTGCATACCTTTGACCTCTGCAGCTTAACACACCTTGACTCGTGGAAGGAACACACCTTTGAGTGTCTCTGGCCAGTTTTTGCCTCCTTGCATCGAGCATAGGAATGTTCCAATCCCAGGAACTAGATCATCTACTTCGCTGACACTTGTTATTTCCACTGTGCTATAGCATTATTTTATTCTTTTTCTAGCTTTAAAGAAAAAGACCAAAAAAATTATATATTCCAAAAAAGAGTGGGAATGGAACAGTATTTCCATTTATTGTTGGCAACTAGAGTCAGTCGTGTCGCCCTTGAACAAAGCACTCGAAACAAAGTCTCCTCCGTTTTGGTGGGATTTAGTTTGACTTAGGTATTCCTTAACCTTGTTATTGAGTCAGTTCTCCCCCGATTGGTTATCCCTTCCAATCATATGGAGGGTTCGTTTGTGCCTCCTGCGCAACGAGCTTATACAAAGTCATCATATGCTGCCACATAGTCACATTGATTCGTGCTTTTGTTCAAGGGAAGTTAGCTTGAGTCGGCCTCTCTGCGGTGTCTCTTGACTTATTTTTCAGTCGACCATCCCTGGTTGTCAGTGCTATGTCTATCATCACATTAGTCATATTGGTCCTTTACTCATGCCGGTTTGAGAAGGTCTCCATTGACTTCTTGCTGGCGGGTCTTGTCCTTATCGACGATGACTTCTTGCTCTGAGGACAGGCCTAGAGCTGCACCCTGGCCCTATTTTCATTATTGATAGGTCACCTTGTGCTCAACATCGATCAGTATCATGGGTCTTTGATTGAGTGGTTTCCCTTGTGTTCGACATCAGCTTACATTATCACACATTGGGATTCGTGCAATACCTTTGTTTCCATTTGACCCTATTGGTGGATACCTTGCCTCTGTGTCAACTTTCATTATTGGTTAGTTCAGAGGGTTTCTTCCGTGCGCTAGCCACATCTTGTGTACGCTAGAAATGTACTTCGGTTGGGTTACTACATCTTTTTCATTCGATTCCTTCCACATTATTGGCCTACGGGTTACACTCGCACTAGATTGATGGAGGATGCCTTAATGCCTTCTTTCTACCGGATCTTTCCCTATCAACTTCGACTCATTGCTCTGGGGCAAAGATTTAGAGTTCATTTAGTAGTACCTTGGGGTTTGCAGTCATTACTGGCAGATCCTTTGCCATCGTCAGTGGGAAACCTTCATTGTCTCCTGATCGATAGATTCTTACAGGTGCTCGACTCCAGCTCATATATTCACACTTGTTGGATTGTACTGGGTACCTTGACGCTCATTATCATTATCGGTGAGTAGTCTCGCATTTGTTAACGGTATACATCAATGACCGGTAATCAAATGATTTCTCACATGGTCGACTTCAGATCATTTATTCCCATGATGTAGAAATGTACCACAGTGGTTAGTGAAGACCTCAGGTTGTATCAACATTCGTTGGTTCACTTGACAGGTTCTCCTGTTGCTGCTAGTAGATGCCACTTCACTTTATATGTTGCAGTCATTCATGGCGACATTTTATATGCTGGCACCTAAGTTTGTAGTGTAGTACAATCTTATTCCATCATGTTCAGTTGGTACTTTTTGGGATCAGCCTTTGATATCAGTGATCAGCTTCATCTTTCAGCATCATTGACATTCTTATATGTGACATTCAGACATGTACTTGTTTGATCATGATCAGCTGATCCATTATGTATTTTCCAGTCATTTATACTTGTATACTTGGTGGATCCGCTTGTACTTGATATGCAGACATGATGTATTTTCTCTGAGCATGGGTATGCCCACCTCAGACAATGTTTCTTTCTGATCTCCTTTTGTGGCTTGGCAGGCTGAATTCTGGTGCAGTCCTTCTCAGTTTTCGACAGATTTCCTTTCCATGAACTTGCTTAATACATTTAAGCCATCATGTACCCTTCTGACCTCATATATTAGGGGGCATCTGTTATAGCTCCAAAACTCACTCTTGAGGTTTGTGACGCTGCACTCATGGCCTAGGGCAACCCCTCCTTCTAGACCTAGTCCCAAATTTAAAAAAACAGTGTTTTTTTCCCTATATGCGACATTTCCCTAAGCTAAACGCGTGTATACGTGGGTCTGTGTATACCCAACCCACGTGTATGTTTAAAAACACTTAAAAAAATAAATCTCCTTAATTTCGGGCGGAGATCATGGGTTTTACCTGTTAGTGCCCGTGGCCCAATTGTTCCCAATGAATTCCCAACTAAAAAACTACTTTGGGAGAAGTATAAAAAGGCTTCTATGGGAAGGCCAAAAGGAGGAGAGAAGAGAGAGAAAGATTACTATGCTAACATTTCCCTGACCAAGTCTGAAGATCCTTGTGCCTCCTGCACTTCCCCCATTCTACAGGAAACCCTTCTTTCCTTGTGTGTGTTGATGATTTCATACTACTTGAGATATCATGGAGTAAGTCATGGAAGGATTTTGTTAAAGGCTTGAGACTGGACGAATCCAGGAGACGGTTCCGCTTGGAGCCTGCAAAAGGACGAATCAGGTGAAATTATTCCTTTTCTGTACTTTATTTGTCTATAATAAAAGAAACACATGTCTTTGTTCTTGATATATATCTTCTTCATGTTATGATATTCATATTATGATTCATATGTGGACGGTTGTTTAATTGCATAACTAACTACCTTTCCTTATAATATGAAGATGGTTTCTTTATGATGTTTAGTCCAATACTGTTGTACTTTCTTGAATTGATTGTTTTGCAGGTCAAAGGAGCAAAGGATCTCCAAGAAGGGTTTGGACCCTGGAAGGCTCTTCTCAAATGTAGGACCTCAGGTACGCCCCCTATCGTAGAGTTTGCTTATAGTAGCATTATGATTGCATGGAATGTGTGTTTCTTTGCATAGATAACCTCCAGACTGCTAGGGTATTCACCCAAGACCCGAGGGGAGTTTACCCCACAAAAACTTGTGCACACAAGATGAAAGAATAGCTCACTAATCAAATTCAAGCATATACTTCTCTTGTTTCATTGATAATGTCTTTCAAAGTCAATCTATATTTATGTAGGAATATGATATAGGTTACCCAAAATGAGGAACTTTGACTGATAACTTAATGAAATTTGCCGACGCGTTTCGAACCAACTAGTGTGGTTCATCGTCAGTCCTCTGCCATCAAGTTCACCATGGAAAAAGAGAAAGATGGTTGCCTCCCTTTTCTGGATATTCTTATTTCGAAGAACAAGGACGACTCTCTCTCCCACTCTGTGTTCTGAAAGAAAATGCACACTGAGCAGTATCTTCATGCCGATTCCCATCATTTCCCTGCTCAGAAGATTGGTGTTCTCAACACCCTCGCTACGCATGCCCTTAGGATTTTAGATAAAGAAAGCTTGGAGAAGGAGAGATCCCATCTCCTGGATGTCTTCGTGGTGAATGGATATAGTAGGCGCCTTGGTCAGAAGGCTTTTCTCAAAGCCTCCAGAAATGCGTTAATCAAGAAAGAACCGAGGGAGCACCGTCTAGGTGTCCATCTCCCCTATGTCCAGGGAACCACAGACAAGATTTCTCGGATCCTTAAGAAATTCGGATATTCCCTCGACCTTCAGGCCCCTCAACACCATCCGTAACTCCCTCAGATCGGTGAAGGATCCAGTGAACCCTAAGGATATGAAGGGTGTGTATTTGATCCCATGCTCCTGTGGGACACCCTATATAGGGGAAACGGGATTCTTCATCCAGCAGAGGATTAACGAACATGTGGCTGACCTAAGACATGGGAGAACCAAGTCTTTAGCGTTAGCAGAACATGTGGATAAGACCAAGCATCAGGTCTGTATTGAGGAGGCCAAGGTTGCTCAGTTCCATCATCGCAAATTCAGGGAAGCCATTGAAATCGAAAGAAGGCCTATCAATCTCAATAGAGACGATGGCTGGAAAATAAGTAGATCTTGGATCCCTGCCCTTTCGTCCTAGTTTCCTCTTTTTTCCGTCCCCTCTCCCGTCTTCCCGTTCCATCTTGATCTATGTGTTTTTATTGAATATTTTTATGGTTTTATTTATTTATTTATTTATGTATATTTTACTATTATTATAACATTCATATTATGTATTATTTTTTATTTATAGTACTTTATTTATTATATATTGTTTTATTTTATTTAAATAGTAATTTTACCTTATTTACCTTAATTCTTATTTATTATAAATAGTTAGGTTTATTTGTTCCTATATATTTTATTTACTAAGTTAATAGTTTAATTACTATGCCATGTGATGATATAGGGTTTAGACTTGTATATTTATATTTTGTTATCATTACATAATGGTTACTTTTTGTTACCTCTATGCATTATTTTTATATATTATATAATTTTATTATACATTACTTATTTTATTAAGGTTTTAGGCTAATTCTTTAGGGTCTTTATTATCCTAATTCCTTAATTATAATAATAAATATTAAGGAAATGTAGGTATATTGATTATATTATATAGACTGGTATATATGGTTAGTATGAAATAGGAGCTTATGTAGTGTACATATAGTATTATTATTGATTTTAATATATGGTGTGTTCTTATTATTTATTTTTACTATACATTATGTTGTATTATTATACATTAGTATATAGTAATATTCTTTTATACACGAACTCTTTTCTCCGCTTTTGACTTTTCTTGATTGATTGTAGTTTTATTTATATACTTAGATTTTATAATTAAATTATTTTTAAACGAACCTTAAGTAAATAGGGGATATTCATATTATGTATGATTTTTTATTTATAGTACTTTATGTATTATATATTGTTTTATTTTATTTAAATAATAATTTTACCTAATTTACCTTAATTCTTATTTATTAGGATTATTTGTTCATATATATTTTATTTACTTAGTTACTTGTATATTTATACATATATCTTTATTATGAATACATAATGGTTACTTTTCGTTACCTCTATGCATTACTTTTTTATATATTATATATTTTTTATTATACGTTTCTTATTGGTATATAAGTAGTATTAAGGTTTTAGGCTAATTCTTTGGGGTATTTATTCACCTAATTCCTTAATTATAATAATAGATATTAAGAAAATATAGGTATATTGATTATATTATACTAGTATATATTGTTAGTGCATTCTTATTATTTATTTTTTACTATACATTATGTTAGTATATATGAGAACTCTTTTTTCCGATTTTGACTTTTCTCCATTGATTGTTGTTGTATTTATATAATTAAATATTGTAGCAAAATTATTTTTAAAACTAACCTTAAGTAAATAGGGGATTTTTTACCTAATTTATCTTTGTTCCAGAAGGATAGTAGTTAATATTTTGGTTAAAGGGTTTTATATATAATTAATTTTATGAACTTAAATAAATAAAATATTAATCTATTTTATTTTTTACCTAGTTTAACTGATTTCTACTAATATAATAATAAATATTGGAAATAATAATATTAATTAGAATAATAATAAGGTAATAAGGTCTTTGGGTCAAAATTAGGACTTTTCTCCATTGATTTTGCTATATTTATATAATTAAATATTGTAGCAAAATTATTTTTAAAACTAACCTTAAGTAAATAGGGGATTTTTTACCTAATTTATCTTTGTTCTAGAAGGATAGTATTTAATATTTTGCTTAAAGGGTTTTATATATAATTAATTTTATGAACTTAAATAAATAAAATATTAATCTATTTTATTTTTACCTAGTTTAACTGATTTCTACTAATATAATAATAAATATTGGAAATAATAATATCAATTAGAATAATATAAGGTAATAAGGTCCTTGGGTCAAAATTAGACTTTTCTCCATTGATGGTTGCTATATTTATTTAATTAAATATTGTAGCAAAATTATTTTTAAAACTAACCTTAAGTAAATAGGGGATTTTTTACCTAATTTATCTTTGTTCCAGAAGGATAGTAGTTAATATTTTGGTTAAAGGGTTTTATATATAATTAATTTTATGAACAAATATTAATCTATTTTATTTTTTACCTAGTTTAACTGATTTCTACTAATATAATAATAAATATTGGAAATAATAATATTAATTAGAATAATAATAAGGTAATAAGGTCATTGGCTCAAAATTAGACGTTAATTGGTTTTAGTTGTTGGAATCTCTGATCGAACTATTTAAAGTGTTGGGCTAGATCTGTCTCCTCAACTTGTCCTGACGATGGACCACACTAGTTGGTTCGAAACGCGTCGGCAAATGTCTTACCTAATGTGATTTACGCCGAAATCTTCTTATAACCTAGGAATAATCTTTTACTACCAATCGAACTTTGTATTTCTCCACCTTTCTTTATGCATTCATGTTCTTCTTAAACACCTATTGTTTCCTTCCATCGGGTAACTCCACGAGATCCCAAACCTCATTTTTGTCCAAAGATTTCATTTCATCAACCATGGCCTCCTTCCAGAGTTTGTCATCCTCTGAATCCACTGCCTCCCTAATATTTCTGGGATCATCACCAGTAATGGATAAGGAAAAATTGGAATAGAAAGCAAATGGACTATACCTTTCTGGTTGCCTTATTTCTCAAACTGATCTTCTCATAGCTATATTTTGTGGCTCTTCATCTTCTGATTCTTCTTCTATTGTAGAGTCTGATTCTTCCTCCTTTAGGTCAAACTATATCTTCTCAGGTTCCTTTGGTAGGATTCCATGTTTAATAACATTAGGGAAAAAATTAGGGATGAAATTTCGCAAATGGGCTATTTTTTGGACATTTTATGAAAAAAATATTCACCAATTTGGTTAAAAATTCAATTGTTACATATATATATGTGTGTGTGTGTGATTAAATGGATGATATTCGCCAAAAATTTACCAATTTTAATAGTAAATTACAAGTTTTTTTATTCAATATTCACCTACATTCTAAATGTACGAAATTTCAAACAAAAATAGTCACCTACAATACTATATATGGGAAAATATTTAAATCCTTAAGAAATACCCTAAATAACATATTTCATCTCTCTAAACACCAAATCGCATATGTACACAACCTTCCTTGTTTCTAGGTTCCAAATCTTATAACATTTTAAACCATCCTTATACCCAATAAAGATGCACCTTTCATATTTACTATCCAACTTGGTTCTTTTCTCCTGTGGAACATGTACATATGCATCACAGCCAAATACCTTGAGATGTGAAAGAGAGGGTTTCTGACCATTCGATACCTCTTATGGAGACTTATCCTCCAACGCTGATAAAGGTGATCTATTAACCAGGTAACATGCAGTCTCCACCGCCTCTGCCCAAAATTCTTATCCTAACTCGGCACCATTGAGCATGCTTCTTTCCTTTTCCATCAATGCTTGTTCATTCTTTCTACAACTTCATTTTGCTAAGGTGTGTATGGAGTAGTCTTCTATCATATTATACCACACTTCATATAGAACTCTTTAAATTCCTTCTTGTAGAACTCTCTGCTATTATCTGTCCTCAACACCTTTATCTTCTTCTCTGTCTGGTTTTCCACCAGACCTTTAAATTATTTAAACCTGTCAAAGGCTTCAAATTTATTCGTGAGGAAATATATCCATGTATTTCTTGAGAAGTCATCTATAAATGATACACAGTACACAGACTTACCTAGTGATTGAACTAACACAGGACCAAACACATCACTATGCACAAGCTCTAATATCCCTTTCACCCTCTTAGCACCAAAGGGGAAACTCACACGATTCTACTTCCCATATACATAATGTTCACAGAAATCAAAATCTGGAGAGAAATTAGACATATCTTCTACCATAACATTACCATGAAGTATTTGAAGGCCCTTCTCTCTAATATGTCCAAACCTTTGATGCCATAACATGGTCTTTTCTCCAGAGATCACTAGATTTTTTACTCCACTTTCAGGAACCATAGAGTTGTTGCACCCATCAATAATAGTACTACTAAGAAGATTATACAGAGTTCCAATCCGAACTCCCTGAATCAATATCAGTGCTCCCCGAACCATTTTACAGGTATCTTTCTCGAACACTATTTTTACACTTGTGTTAGCACCTAGATCTACCTCAGGCTTAAGGAAGACAGGTCTAAGGTAACATCAAACCATGCTTAACCTGGTAGCTAGCCCTACCAAGTCGAGAGAGGGCTCTCTCCTTGTCAATCTCAGTTAGGATATTGGCAATTAGGGCTTGAGATGACTGAATTTAATGTATATTTTAGGCTAGGTATAGTAGCTCAAGGTTTCTGGTTTGATTTTTAGGTTTTGGTTGCTGGATCAATTGGAGAAGGCATATTGGGTCCGGGAAATCAACTCAGGGATATAATCATGTTCTGTGGGGTGAGGTAGACAAGGTTTTATGTACTCGAAATGGATTAAGATGGTAGATTAAGACAACTGAGGAGTTGAGGAGGGCATAAAGAAACTATGAATCCTCTTCAAACAGTTGAAAACATTGAAAACCAAATGCATTCCTAAGATAAATCACAGCAGTGTATTTTGTCCATTCACCTTGATTCATTTAGTTTTAGAAGAGAAATATGGATTTGGATACACATAAAACGTAGTAAAAACTCATTACAAAGAAGAAACAATACATAAACTCACTGTCACAAGAATCCCACAAAAATAGCTGTGAAACCTGGTTTATTCCTTGCCAAACTGCTGATACAAATGTTCAATGAGTGCCACCACTTCCACCAAAGTCCAACCTTTAAAAATGACTAAGAAATTACATAATATAGGCAAGGAAACCACTCATGCTAGCTATCAGGGTTGAATCCATGAGAAAAGGGGTTGTTTCAACCATATCTAAACTAGGAACACAAAAGTAGGCAGTGGAACAACTTGCCTCTAAAACTAAGGAAACTGATACATTCAGTTTAAATTCACCTTTTATTTGATGTATCTACCCCCTCATGTCATCTTACATCAGATTTACGTCATATTACATCATTTACCATGCAAAATTTACCAAGAAAAGAAGAAGAATTCAACTCGCCTTTTAGGTAAAACTGACAAAATTTGCCTGATGCGCAACGCCCTGAGCCTAATGCACAATGCCGCTTCAAAGCTACTTTTGGAGGCCTTCCACTCATCCAAGTCAGGCCCCAGATAACTTGTTGGAAAGCCCTACCTGTCTAGTTTTTGGAACACTTTGAATTTTCTGATTTGGAGGTCATTTGCCCCTGAAAACGTGGATTATCCCAAGTCTGGTTCCTGCGTGTCCAAAAAGTGGCAAAGAGGGCACTTTTTGAGTGTTTTTTGCCCTTTTGGTGGCCAAGATCTCTTCAAAAATTGATGAAACTTTCTGGGTTTGCTTATTTTTTGATGTTGAATCTAAATATACAAGCCATTTGTCAAGAGGATGCAATAATTCAATGCACAGATCCTGTGGTGTTGCGCATCAACTAGAATTTCTTGTGTTGCCTAATTCAAAAATTGGAAAATGACAAAATTGTTTCAAAATTTGCCCAATTTTGGCTCAAAGCGACATCATGGTTTGCTTTTTTGGGCTAAATTCACATCAGCCAAAATGCTGAGCTTTTCATCCTTCGTTTTGCCTCGTTAGTCTTACTAGTTCATGGTGAAATTTTACCCTCTGAACCATCTCACAAAACTCAAAACAGGACTGATATCTGAAACATGTGGTGGTTAGAGGGCAGGAAAGAAGTTCACTCATGCTGATAGGTTCCTCCCTGATGATTCTGCCACCTTTATGAGGTTTCCTTGGCTGCAAATTCCTCTCTCTAAAACTATCACTTAGGGTGTCCTCTTCATATTCAAACTCACTGTTTCGATCCATTTTTGTCTTTTGGGTTGATTTAGTGAATGATGGACAGTTATGTAAAATATGAGTATGAAGAGGTTTTGTAAGAAGGAAAACAGTGGTGAGATGAAATGAGAGGGTAGGTGGGTGTACAAGGAGCCAGGGTTTGATGGGAAGGGGTTTAGGGTTTGGTGAAGGGATTAATTTTTATAGGGAAGTAGGGAAAGATGATATGGGTTAAATGAGATGGGCTTTAAAGGTAAATTTAGGGGAAATAATAATGTGAAAATGGAGACAAGTGACAAGATCTTTCAATGGTGAGAAATCAAGTAGAAGCAACTAGGGTTTTGAATTTTACGATGCTAAAACCACCATCAAAGCATAAAAAACCCTATGTGAGATCAAAAGAGAGTTTACTTACTTGCTTGGAGGAGAAATGCTTCAATGAGAGTGATTGGAGGTGAAGTTTGAGGGTTTTGAGGCGTTACTGGCCAATTCGCAATGCCCTGAACCCAATGCGCAGTGCCTCTCTAATGCGCAGCGCCAGTGTAAATTTACACAAGAGAAAATTGCTTGATGCATAACGCCTACCCAATGTGCAGCACCAACCTCCTGATGCACAACACCTTTTTGCAGACAACTTTTGAAGGTCTTCCTGGTGTATAAATTGGGCTTGTAATAGCTCGTTCGAAATCTTGTCGAGTCTAATTTCCAAAACATCTTGAATTTTTCAATTTGGAGCTCATTTTCCCTATCAAAAGTCAAATCTCCCAAGACTAGTCAAAATGTGGAGAATGAGGCTGCCTAAATGCAAAGTGTTGTTGTAGTCAACTTTTTAAGGTCTTCCTCAACTCCAAATTGATCTCATGATAGCTCATTGGAAATATCTTTGTGTGTAATTAACATTTGGCTTATCAAGAAAGTCATTTGGGCATTCCATCTAGGAGAAATTTTGATTTTACCAAGGTCACTTCAAAGGTGCAACAAATCTCCTGAGGCAACGATATTTTTGACATTTCTCCCAAACCATGAAACCTATGTAAAAACTGAAAGAGGTTTTTCTTCTTGGGTAAATTATGGACAAAATTGTCTCTCACTTTTGTCAAATTCATCTCCTCTTTCTTAGAAACATCATTTGAATAAAACCTATCCCGATGTGTGGAACAGGGGATTTGTGGAAATGAAGGGAAACGAAGAGGATAAGGGGCTTATAAATTCTTAAGAAAATTTTAGAAATTAGGCAGGGATGTTAGAAATCAGGAGAAAGTGGAATTTCAAAGATTGAGTGAGGGGAAGGGGTCCAAAAGGTCAAAACATAGGCCTAGCCTAGAAAATTGTCAAATTGTAGCAATAAACTAGGGTTTGTGGGAAAATGATGAATTTGAGGGCTATGAGTGATGGGAAGTGCTTAAGAAGGTATATTAAGGATAGGGGAAGATGCATGAGCATCAGGATACAAGTTCTGTTGATTATTTGACCATCCAAGAAAAATTACCTTCAAAACCCTAGGAGAGGGAAATGAGGCTTACCCAAGTACAACTGAAGCACGAACAAGGTGTAAAATGACCCATTGGAACCTAAAATGATGATGACAACTCTTTGAATGATGGTACACTAAGCTGAATGGTGACATGGACCAATACTTGGAAGACTTTGGGAGGAGTGAAAACAACCCTAGACCTAATACCTAGTGACCAAATTTTACTTGAAGACTCACTGAAATGACAAAATTTGACTTTGACACCCTGAGACCACTTTGTAAGAGCATATTTGATCACTGATGGAAGGCTTCAAAGGTTGACACTAACAACTTGCATCATCCATCTTGTTTACATAAGTCAAATTTTTGGCCAACGTGGGAATATGCAGAACACCCGAAAGTGTTCTAATCCTTCCACCTTGCAACTTCAACTTGAATTTTCCACGTCTAAGGATTCTAGCCTTCCTATCATTCCCTAAGAAGACATCACCACCATCATAATTCTCATACTCGTGAAACCACTCCGTATGGGGAGTGAAGTGAAAGGATGCACCTAAGTCAATCAAACATGCCTCATGATCTACATGTGTACTTGAGGAAGAAGCCAAGTACACATCCCCACCTTCATCTAAGGTGGCTTTCGCCTCTGCATAAGGAGCGTCATTAGATACCTTTCCTTTATCGGGAGCTTTAGATGTACAGTCCTCATTAGATAACTTTCCTTTATTGGGAGCTTTAGATGTACAATCCTTTTTTAATTGTCCTTCCTTTCCACATTTCCAACACACCTTTACAGTTTTTCCTAGAGATTTAGATCTCCCACTTGAGGACTTATTTTTTTTTATGTTGTGAAGTCGTCCTCGTATAGACAAAGGCATCTCGATTCTAGCCCTCCATATTTTTTTGTCTCATCTCCTCTGACGGCAAGTATGAGACTATTTTATCAAACTTCAAGGTAGTTGTATTACTACTTATTGCTACAACCAGACTATCTCACGAATCTAGTAGAGAACACAACAAAATTATGCACTTAGCTTCATCTGAAATTTTTATATGAACAGATAACAACTAGCTTACCACAGTATTAAAGGAATTCATATGCTCTGTCACCAAGTCTCCATCCTTCATCCTCAGGTTATACATTTTTTTCATAGGAATAGTTTGTTCACCAAAGACTTAGATTGTTACAAAGTCCCTAACTTGTACCACAAAGCCTTTGGCGTAGCTTCCCCTGATACATTCAACAATACTGAATCTGAGATACACATCATATTGTTCTCTTTACTTTCTGACCCAACTTCGCTCAGTCTTCAGTTAACATTGTCGTTGGTTTAGTACATAGATTTACCACGATCCATTGATCTTTATCCACCAACAAATCCTCCATCTTGAGTTTCCACAACTCAAAACTCTAGCCATTAAATTTATCAATCTTTATCTTTCCATTGTTCGCCATCTTATTTCACTGCAAGAATCGATCCCGCAGATCTCACACTAAATAGGGTCTACCACAACGCCGAGTAAAACCCCTCAGCATAAAAGGCATGCCCTTGAACTTGAAATAGCTCTGATAACAAATGTAGATTTTAACCCTGTACAGAAATTACCTGCAAATGAATTCTTAAAAACAAAAAATATACAATGGCGAGAAACACAAAATGAATACACAGAGATTTTCCCCTGGATCCCAAAACCGGGACTACCAAATTAGTTTTTCATTATATTCCAAAGCCACTAGAATAGTTCAATTTATTTAGTACAAATGATAACAACATGTATCACAAACATTCAAAATGTGTTGGCTCAATGAGCTTATGATTATTAGGTGAAAGATCCAAGCACAGAGCTACAATGGCAAACCACTAGCTCTAATAGTGGAACATTAAGTCACTTCTTACTTCTCCAAATAATTATATTCTCGCCTCTGCTAAGTTGGAGAAGCCAAGGCTAGATTTCCAAAGGCTAAGCCTCCAAAAGCCATTTGCTTGAGTCATTAGGTTTCTTTTATAACAAGAGGAATGAAATTTCATATCCCCTGTGACTCTTAAGTTACCCTCATGACTCTTGGACTTCTAATGTGACCTTTGGAATTCTGTATGACTTTTGGACTTTTCCTAAAGATTCTTTTGTTCATATATGACTATGTTAATTTTCATATTCCACATATGACTCTTGGACTTCAACACTTTACATTTTGTCCTTTCCTTTCCATAATTACATCATTACATCCACAAATGATGTGGCAAGACACATGGACACACATGACATTGTGATGAGATTGGTACAACTCACAACTTGACAATGATGACATGGACTTCATGGTGAGATGGAAATGCCAAGTTGTTCTTATTATTTCTTTGTCTTTAATCTTCATGATAGGTTTGTATAATACTTCCTCTTCATGAAAGATCTACTTTGTTCTTCATATTCACCCTCCAAGGGGTTGAATGGCTTGGAGTCTTCATGTGATCCTGATCTTTAGTATTCTGCCATAAGTGGGTGTTCCTTCATCTTCTTGCTTGATGACTTCTTCATGGTTTCATCTTCACAAGTGTCTTTTAGCATAGTCTCCTTCTCCTCCTTTTTGGGCATCATCCTGTCATGTCAAGATGTAGTATCTGCAAGTGAAATTCACTCATGACAAGACGACATCAGTCCAAAAATATCCTAGTATAACTCACTTCAATGAAAATCTTGATTGTGTTGGAACTGGGTGTTGGTCTGAGAGGCAAACTCGGGGATTGTGTTGTACACAGTTCCGGGGTCAAGAGTGATGGACTAAATCTTGAGATTACACAATGTGCAGTTCTAGAGGCCTTGGCAAGATGTCTGCACAATTTAGGAGCTCAGTGAGGCAACCTTGAGCCTTAAGACTGCCCAATGTGCAACAAATGAGAGGGAGGGACCAAGGGATTGCACAATTGTGTAGTTAAAGTAGCCAGGGAGACAACTTTTTTCTTGTCATTGTGCAATGTGGAGAAGAAGGTTGACTGGGAGGGTGAATTGCATAGTTTTGGAGGTCAAGAGGGCATGGTTGAGCATTGTGACCATGCAATGCATAGTCCTTGGAGGCAAGATATACACATTGCAGAGTTCCAAGAGGAAAGGGGTGATATTGAGCATTACTACTATGTAATGCGCAATTTAAGGAGGTTGAGTTGGGTCAAATTGGTCAGGAAGAAAGATTTTCAGGATTTGGCTAAGTGTGGGATCGGTGAAGCAGATATGGAACCAGGTTGGAATTGAACATGATCACACACTCAAAACAATCGATGACACAACATTGAACACTCAACACTTAGAAACAACATGGTCCCCTTAGTGCGATGACAAAACAACATACTTGTCCAATTGTGATACTTACGGTACACTTTGCGACGATAGTGACGACACTTGTGTGATAGTGCATGAAGATTTGGGAGTGGTTCTAATACATGTCTATATGATAAGTAGGACCCATTAGTAGCATATTTTCCCCTTGAAAAGCCCCATAACTCCTCTTTTTGCGATATGCGACACTTCCCATGCCAAATGACAACACTTCAGAAAGTGAGAAAAAGTGCAAATTACACTTGCAAATACTTAAAGAAAATGAAAGTGAGACATTCCAGAGTAAATATAACATTAAAAAGACACTTTTTAAATTGAAAGCAAGCCAAAAGAACAGTTGCGTATGTGAAAGCGGCACTTGCGAAAACAAAGGTGCGTCAAACCGACGGTTGAGTAAAATCAACGAAATAAAAATACAATTACAATCGAAGTGAGGAGGACTATCAATGGAGAATATGCACTAACTATCAACATGTGTTGCACAATACAATGTGCTTATGTATTTCACAGTCACTATCACCAGCGATTGTGCAAGCCTTATCTTTAAGAGTTGCATAGTGCCTATGTAAGCTTGCATCAAAATAACTGCACTTACAAATTCTTCAAAAATTGAGCATGCTTAAGAAAGTGACTTTGACACTTAGTATAGGACTCAATACTTTACAAAACATTAGATGACCATGAAGTGACCATAGAACTACAGATCACTAGATCCTCAGTAGGCTCCAAAAATTCAAGTGTAAGAAAAATTTTGAAGGGTGTTTGTGATAGCGACAACACTTGGCGACACACTGGTAGAACTCTAGCTTATCTGCTCAGGTTTCATCTTTAAGTGCAAGGTCTCAATCTTTCAGGATTTATTGATTCATTGTATGAATTACCTTGGCTTCCCCATTTGACCTGATTGTGGATATAATCTCCATTATTCCTTTTATCGCCTAAACACATTTACAAAATTTGTCAAATCGC
Source organism: Pinus taeda (assembly GCA_000404065.3). Classification (NCBI taxonomy): domain Eukaryota; kingdom Viridiplantae; phylum Streptophyta; class Pinopsida; order Pinales; family Pinaceae; genus Pinus; species Pinus taeda. The sequence goes on from APFE030260097.1 coordinate 175,584, forward strand.
AATTGTTTCGATCTAGGAGAGGGTAATATATAGTTGTGAGTTTAAGATGATCAGAGTATGAGTTTTCATCTATGGTGTTGCTCCACTACAAATAGGCCTGGACAGTACCCCGGTGGAGTCACTATAGGAACACAAGCATTGCTTCGCTACCAGCGAACCTGGTTAGTACCTCGATGAAGTTTCTTTCTTCACCTCTCTGTGCAGGAAGCATTTATCTTCTTTCATTCTTTATTTATTTTATTTATAGAATTGTGTAAAGGCACTTATTTATTTCAATGGAGCAGAAGAGGGGTCTTGACTTATTGAGATCATGAGAGGTTGTTCCTTCAAATACATGTATATATACCTCTGATATTGGTTTACATGCTATTTATTTTCCCCTTTCCCTTCTCTACTTGATTTGATTGGTAGGAAGAATACCAATTAATTACAAAACTAAGTCGAAGAATGAATATCCTAGAACAAATACGGGATGTATTGTTCGATTAAAGGCTTTTCGTTCAAATGGATCTTATTTTCCATTCAGACATCATTGAATTATGTAAACCCAAGATAGAGAAGATGATAACAGATAATCCAAACATTTTTTGTCATCACAATTTCCCTTTTCAAACTTTGCCACATTATATTTTGAGCTAACAAGAGACTGGCTCAAAAGACATCTTTCTTGTAAAGTCTTATTAAACAAAACACAAAAAAAATACATAACAAAACCAAAAAACAAGACTAAAAGAACAAAGCAAATGGAGAGAGAAACATGCAAAACAAAAATAAGAAAATAAAATAAATGTGAAGACTAAATGGAGAGAAAAAACAAAATGAGCGTGCAAGGGAAAACTATGATGCAACTAGACCTACTCCTAACCTAACTAGCTAGAAGGTCAAGGTCAAGTGTAATGATATTTCTAATGTAACCCCCTAATTGTTCTAGCCTTGCAAACACAGATATAGCAACAATTAAAACTGAAATATAATGATGTGAAAAATAAAATATAATAACATGAATAGCTGACACAAAATATTAAAGGTCTTACCGAAAGGCAGAAAGATGTGTCATAACAACTAACCTTAACCAACCAACAACCTTACCTTCTCAACAAAAATATAGCCATACAAACCTCGAAGGCTTCTTGTATTTTCATCAGTGTTGTTCTTCTTGGAAAGAATCAAGAAATATCAGATCTTATTGTTAGAAAAAGGTATTTCTAAATAAGATACTTAAAGCCAATCATAGATTTGATCATGAAATTCCAAACAATCCTCTTGAAAATAGTGAAATCCTCGAAAATATTAATTTTCAATTAAAAGAATGGGATCATGATGAGAATCTTGTAAGGGAAAATGAACTTAATCATGTTCAAAAGGCTTTTCATGATAGTGAGGACTTGAAATAACCATTAGCGAAGGTTGCAATGCCTCAACTGTTTAACAAGTATCTGAATAGTGAGATGATAAACCATAAATATCATTGGATTCAACTAGATCAAATGATGTAAAACAACCATCATCAGATATACTAGTGGGAAAATGGTCATTGAAATGGCAATTGTTAGATCCAACATTATGATCATATCGGTAACTTAACATACAAGATTCTTGATCGATTCTCTTTGGGTCCAAATCCATACTAGACTATTAATATGAGATCTTGCGGAATCAAAAGAAATGCTTGGCCTTATAAATATAGGAAACTGATTGAAACAACATGCTAAAAAAAGGTCAAAAAAATATGTCAAATCAAATCTAGAATCCATATGAGCATGGGGGTTTTGATCTAATAAATGACTCGAGACTTGAATGTTTCTCAAAAGGATTGATTAGGCTATAGCCAAAATGATTAGTTTAATAACATTCATGATGAAGATTAGGAGTTTATTGTTTCCCAAAGAACTTAACTTATATAAATCCTTCGGCCAATGATGATCTTTATCTTGACAATGAGAATGATAGCCTTCATAACTCTATGCATCCATGAAAGATATACATTTCAAACCCAAGTTTGATACAAGAGATTTTCTTGGGAATGAATCAAGTCAAGCATAATCTTTTATCTGATCATAAAACAAATCTTGGAAGTTAGAAAAACTATATCCAAAATACTGAAAATATTTCAAGAAAGGGTTTGTATCCATTGAAACAATACAAAGGAAATAATTCTGCGAGGAATTCCAGATCTAACACAGTTCAGGTATCTCACTAGGATTATGAGAACCTGGTATAACCATTAATGAAAGTTGAAGTGCATCGACTTCCTGACAAGTTCCAAAACTTTGAAAAGTTGAATAATTACATTTTGATAAGTCAGTCAAATTGAAAATTGCATGTAGACAACTACTATCAATTAAATTAATGGGATCACTATTATCTAGGTGGTATTTATCTATACCACTAGTTTTATTAGATTCTATAACCTCAAAAAACAAGTTATTCAAGTCATAAGATCCTTCTAATCGCAGATCTAGAGATGTATGAATCAGAGAAAACTCATGAGTAAACTAATTTGAAGAGTTGTGTTAGTGAAAAATAGGAGATGATAAGGGATGGAATGAATGCTCTATGATTTGATTGCTTTCTTTTTCATCATGGATATCCTTGATACCTTGTGTCAATTCACAATTCTACTTATCGAGTGGGAGATCTGAAGAGAAAGGCATACAAGCAATAAGACACAAGGAACAAGGAATTGAAGAAGAAGCTTCCATGAGAAAATATTTTCAAATCAAAATTTACTTAAAGAATTGAAATATCGGTGGGTGCACTTGGGAATTCATCACAATGTACATCAATAGAATCAACATCATCAGAATTATGGTTTCCCAAGACTTTACTCTATTGATTTGAGTTCATTTGACCGATTATCGAGATTAGTGGATTCAAGATCAATCAAGAATGAATAGACATTATCTTGACATAGAGGATTTTGAAAAAAATTAGAATGATCGAAAGAGTCTTCACCCTTTTTCTCCTCTACCTATGAAATGTGACTACCTTTCACATGATCACTACTTGGTTGTGGAAGAGGTTGATCAACCAGATCAAGAGGTAAGTGATCATGAGAAAGAGATGATAGAGGGTGACAGATATCCAAATCAGATTCAGGACTGAAGTTATGTGCTTTAATATCTTCTTGTAGAATGGAGATATTAGTCTTCACATAAACCATTCCAAAGTTTCATCCATCGGATTTGGATCATGAGAAATGGATTAAGGTTCAAGAGATGGATCAACCATTTTATTTTCAGATTTCCCAACTTTGGAATCATCACAAGGAGGCACCCACATCAGGACTGAAAAAGGAGGAGGAAAGGAACAAAAGGAATAGTGGGTTCCTCCTTTGAAATTAGAGGTGTCTCGTGATTTACAAAAGTTGGGGCAGCATAAAAATAAGGAGGTTCAGGTTCACCATGTAAAGAGATATGAACCAAACACTCAAACTTTTGTTTAAAGAAATCCCAATTTGTATCCCCCTCAAGAAATTCATAACATAGGTGAAGGAATCAATTAGCAAAATCCTCAATTTATTCACCGTGGTTCATTCTTAATTGATTAATCCTTTTAAGGGCATCCTAGTAATCATACTTATCAAATGTTAAATGAATCTCCTTGATGAAGTGTTCAAAAGAATGAATGTAAGAAGATGGTAATGTATGACGCCATCGATTAACTCGACCTTCAAGGGTGAGGAAGAAAAGTATAGAGCAACATCTTTAGAATTGATTTCATAAAATTCACAAAAATAGAGAAAATTAGAGATGTGCTCAGCTATGGATATTTCATCCTCGCCATCAAATTTTAATTGAGACAAGTTATAAAAAGACTCATGGGGGATTGAAATTTTACCATCGGATCTATTAGTGAAACACCTCGGGAGTATGATTTGGGGATGAGCCATTTAAGAAAAGAGATTCAAAATAGACTCAATATGCACAACTTGTCATATGGCCCTCCTTCTAGCACCAATTGTTGATAGTGATGGAAATCTGTCAACCAAGGGGGTCTCCCAGATGTGAAGTCTCAATTAGACCTCACACTGTCTGGTGTGGGAGCTCCATCTAGAGTATCAACACGACCACCAAAACTCTATGTTTTTCCTTTGTTGCAATGAATCACATATGAGAGTATGCACATAATCTTTGAAACCATCAAGTAAGTTGACACTATGAAACACCAATTTCAATATGTAAACAGAGTGTCTCACGAGAGGGAAATAAAAGTGATCCTTTATAAGGAAATTAATAGTACCATCCCAAGAGAGACATACGAGAGCAATGGATTTTTTGTTAGTTATCTAGAAAAATAGTTCACACAAACAAAATGAACATTAAAGAAAAAACAAGCACCAAAGTCAACAAAATGGTTCAATTTCTTTAGTACATATCAGAACAACATATATCGCAAACATTCAAAGAATAGTCTTACAACATTTATGGCATATGCATGAAAGTGCCTTGGCTCGATGAGCTTCTAATTATTATGTGAAATATCTAAGTACACAATTAAAATGGTGAGCCACTAGATCCAATAGTGGAACATTAAGTCACTTCTTACTTCTCCAAAGATTGATATTCTCTCTTATGCTAAGTTGGAGAAGTCAAGGCTAGTTCTTCGAAGGCTAACCCTCCAAAATCCATTTGCTTCAGTCGTGAGATTTCTTTTATAACAAGAGGAATGACCTTTCATATCCCCTATGACCCTTAAGTTAACCTTGTGTCTCTTGGACTTCTAATGTGACCTTTAGACTTCTATATGACTTTTGGACTTTTCCTAAAGACTCTTTTGTCCATATATGACTATGTGACTTTTCATATTCCACTTATGACTCCTGGACTTCAACACTTTACATTTTATCATTTCCTTTCCATAATTACATCATTACATCCATAAATGATGTGGAAAGACACATGGGCACACATGACACTGTGATAAGACTGGTACAAGTCACAATTAACAATGATGACATGGACTTCATGGTGAAATGGCAATGCCAAGTTGTTCTTCTTGTTGCTTTGTATTTAATCTTCATGAGAGGTTTGTACAGTACTTCATCTTCTTGAAAGATCTGCTTTGTTCTTTATCTTTTCCCTCCAAGGGGATGAATGGCATGGAGTCTTCATGTGATCCTAATCTTTGGTCTTCTATCGTAAACTGGTGTTCCTTCATCTTCTCTCTTGATGACCTCTTCATGGTTTTAGCTTCACAAGTGTCTTTTAGCATATTCTACGTCTTCTGCTTTCTGGGCATCATCTTGTCCTTTCAATATATAGTACTTGCAAGTGAAATTCACTCATGGAAAGATGACATCAGTTTAGAAATATCTTAATCTAACTTGCTTTGTGAAAATATTGATTGAGCTGGAACTGGGTGCCAATCTGAGAGGCAGACTCAGCTATTTCACAATACACAATTCTAGGGGTCAAGAGTGATGGACTGAAGCTTGAGACTGTGCAATGCACAGTTCTGGAAGCCTGGGAAAGATATATATATATATGTAGTTTAGGAGCTCAGTGAGGCAACCTTGAGCCTTAAAACTATCCAATATACAACACATGAGAGAGAGATAGGTTATGGGATTACATATTTCAAGGAGCCAAGGAGGCAGCTTGTTGCTTTTCACTGCGCAATGCGTAGAAGAAGGTTGACTGGGAGGGTGAACTGCACAATTGTGGAGGTCGAGAGGGCATGGTTGAGCATTGTGAATGTGCAATTCACAGTCCTTGGTGGAAGGAACTGCGCATTGCACAGTTCTAGGAGGCAAGGGGGGAGCTTGAGCCTTGCTACTGTGCAATGTGCAGTTCAAGGAGGTTGAGTTGGGTCAAGTTGGTTGGGCAGAAAGCCTTTCAAGATCTAGCTAAGTGTAGGATCGGTGAATCATATATGAAACTAGTTTGGACTTGAACATGATCACACACTCATAATAATCAACGACACAAAATTAAACACCCAACACTTAGAAACAACATGGTCCTGTTGCACAAAAATTGTCACCTTGACATTCTGCAATTAATGTGAGTCTATCGTCACTCATACCTTCCTCCTTTGTAAGTCTTAAACCTCAGGTCTTCATATCAAGCCTTGAAAATAAGAGAAAGACCTTAAAAATCTCTAAAACTCTGGTTACGCACTTTCTCTTAGCATTACATGTGGTCTCGCACCTATTGGTCATGTCCCTTGCGCACCTGACCGCTATGTCTCTGTGTTATGGGTGAGAACCCCTGTAAAAGTTAAAAAGGCGCAAGTACATTCTTAAAAACTCACTTTGAGTCATTTCTGGAAACTTCTAGAGGGAATCTTGAGGTGGCAAGTTCGCTCCTTAAAGGTTCATGCATCCCATACCTTAAGGAGCTAACCCTTGATGTGAGGAGCTTATCCCTTTGAAAGAGGACTTTATCACTTCAATGGTGGACCTGTAACCTCCTTCCTTTGCACTATAAAATGAAGCATTGGGCTAGTTATTGAGGAGGTTGAAAGCTGAATATTTTTGAGGTGAAATGCTGCTGGAACTTAGTCTTCCTAATTGAGCTTTTGAGAGGAGAGATTACATACCTTTTGATCTCATTTGGAGGAGAGTGAGGCTTGTCAAAATAGAGGAGATTCCTGTTTGGACCCTGGGAAGAGCTTGTACAACATCAAGGCACCGAAGGTTGTAAAGTTCTTCTATTTCAAAGTTAATACAATCAAGTTTATTTTTCTCAATAAGCTATGTTTTATGGTTTATTTCATGGATTCCTTGATCACCATGATGAACATGATTTATTATATTAGCTATGTAGGTGTTATTTGATGTGTGCTTGTTTGTGATTGCAGGTTCTTAAAAGGAAACTCTTTCGGAACTGTTGGAGCATGGCTGCCACAAACTAGAGTTGGACTTAAGGTAGGGTCTAAACACCTCTTTAGTTTTTATTAATGAATCACAATATGTTTAGAGAAAGGTAGATTTGCTTGTCCTGCTCGTTGCTAGATATCTGTTGATACTAGGGAGATCAGCCTTGTCCACAAGATCTATTTATCCGGCCAACAAATTGGTGACTCCACTGGGGAACTGAATTTGGTTTTTTTATTTTCCTTTGCCTTCGGCTTGAGAAACTTGTTTTTATTTCTGGTTTTTGCTTGATGTGTGTGGGATTGGGTGGTTTTTAGGTTCTGGATTGTTTTTTGTTTTTTCGAAATTTTCAAGAGGACTGCACGTTCTGTTTATAATACAATGCAGACATCTTCGAACTGTTCCTTTAGTGCACAGAGTGGTACCGCATCTGGTTATACTGGAAGCCTATGGACCCTGTCAAAATTTTTGAAAAACATAAAATCTTTTCGTCCAGTTAAGTTTAGGATTTGTTTATGACTTTTAATCTCTGCCCAGATCTACATTTGTCCTGTCAAAAGTCTCTTGTGAGTAAGTTCCATTGGTGTTGTTGTTTTAAATGAATTTCTAGAAGTTTTGCATACCTGGATTGGTTTTCACTCGGTCTATATAGTGACTTAAAGATTAGAAGCCTAAGAAACCTTAGATCACCCTGGTATCTTTTGTCTTCTTGATGAGTCTGGATGGTTTGTGAAATCTTCCCTTGGTGAGAAATAGATTTCGTTTCTCTTTGCAAACCTTTGAACGAACTTGGTCATAAGTTGTGAATTTCATTTTTTAAAAAGAAAACATAGCTGGGTGTTTTTTGATAGATTTGTTATTCTGAATGAATTAATCCTTAGTTTACTGAATAACTAAGTAAAGCGTCCTCAAAAACATTTCAAGCTTTTATTTCGATTAGGTTTTTAGAAGTTTCTTAGATCTCAAGATTAGTTTTTCATAGTTTTGAGTGTTTTTTCTAGAAATCATAGAATCTCTTTTGAAAGAATTGTTTTCTGTAGTTTTGAGTGTTCAAAAGAAAAGGGATTTATTTTTGTGAGCATAATTAGTAGTTTCGTTTTGAGGTTATTGAAAAAGACAAAAAAGATTTTTTTTCATTTATATGTTGAAGGAAAGATTTGTTTTCCAAGGAGTTGCATTCCCAACTCTTTCTTTTAGCTAGAGATTCATTGAAAGGAAAAACGAATTGTTTATCATTTTAGGTGCATTTTTTAGTGTTCTTGGAGTCGAGTCTTCACACCATCAAAGTTTCATCTCCATACCTATTGACTTAAGAAACAACCCATAAAAATAACGCTTAATTAAAATTGATCTAGTAATCTTTTTATTTCTAAGGCTCTTATCACCAATATAGCTTAGGCTAGTATCTTGGAGTAGGGAGTAATTAACTCTCCAAGATAATTAAAACAAACAAGTAGCTATATCTTGCGGTAGGAGATAAATCCAATTGTAATTGATATAATCTAGGAAGCTCCTCTTAAAGGAGTCAATCACGAGATCATGTTCGAACCTTTGAGACAATCAAGTCTGTCTCATTAGGAAAGATAGCAAATTTGTGCATATTAAAAACGGTAAACCTCGGATTAACCATTGTCGAGGATCCTGGGGTCACTTGTTTGTAAACCTCGGATTGATCATGTCGAGGAGCCTTCAAGGGGATTGAGCTTTGTTACTCTGCCCTTGTGCGTAGATCGGATCGTAGACTATTCCCCCAGTTGTATTTGTTACTGTTGGTAACCTTAGTGACCACAATATTAAGATTCTTTCCTAAGGTGACGGTGAAGGATGGGTCTCACTGTACCTGGAGCAGACGTCGACTAGACTCACTTGGACTCTCTGGCGGGTTCTCTTCACTCGAGACGGTTTTGTGAAGAAACTTGTGCCAGTTTGTTTCATTAAGCAGGTTGTCGGGGTAACTGTTCCAACCGCCATTTCTGTATTGAATTCTGCGATGTTGGATTTCATCACCAACTAGTGTTTTTGGTACGAAAAGTTACTGTTTATGTGTGTTTTGAACACTTAGATTTTTTTAGGCGTGTGATTCAATTGTTTGGTTCTTTAGAGACTTTAGGTGGTTTTATTGAGATTTTCTTTGTTTGCGTGTGAAGTAATTAAATATTTAATCGTGGCTGAATTACCGAGACAATCCTGTAGACTTTGGGGGCAACCTCCCGAATATACACCAAGTTAGCTTGAAGGGCTACGAGCTCTTGTATCACCTAGTAACAGTAGAGTTGGGTCACTGGGAGCCGGAGAATAATCTTTAATTATTCACCCTAATTATCCAGTTCAAGCAACAAAGTATATTTCTGAACCAATTTCATTTTCCGAAATTATTGGTAGTATTTCTCCTACTAGCGAATTAATTGAGGAACCTAAAATTTCTGAGCCTGAAACCGAACTTGCTGCTACTCCATCCTCAGGATTTGCTTCTCCAACTTCTAGTGGTCCTGGTTCACCCAGGGTAGGAAGTGTCATTACCTAAAATCTTCCTTCTGGACTCATTTCTATTGAAGAACTTGTTAATCCGGACGAAGATACAACTCTCCCTGAAAATCAACCAACTTTAGAACTTAGGGAGCGTGAATCAATCTTCTACAGTCCTTTTAGAAGTGATGCTTGGTATGTATCATTGACGAATTTTTTAGAAAATTCAGGTCTTGCTTTTTCACCACCTCGTATTCCTTTTCATCCTACGCCCGGAGGTTATTATCCTCCTTTGAATATGTCGAAACGGTCATCCATGTTTTCCCAAACACCGGAGACATTTTTACATGGTTGTCCTTCTGTTCCTTCTGGGTATCAGTCACTTTCTGGTACTTTTTCAGGAGTATCCCCTCAACTAATTGAACATGGGATATCAACTGCTAATAACGGAACTCCGCCGTTGAGCGTAGAAGAAATTCTTATGATGTCTGGTGCTATTCCAAATCTGCAACCTCAAGGTAGTCAGTTACCGCCTGGAGGGCAACCTCAAGGTAGTCAATTACCACCTGGGGGGCAACCGCAAGGTGCTCAATTACCGCCTAGGGGGCAACCTCAAGGACAGTACATACCTTTGGGACAGTACATACCTCAAGGTCAACCCCAGACTCAATATATACCTCAAGGTCAACCTCAGTATCAATATATACCTCAAGGTCAACCCCAATTTCAGTACATGCCTCAAGGTTATCAACCCTTAGGTCAGTACCTAACTCAAGGTTTCCAACCACCTTCTGGTCAAACATTTGTACAAGGACCTGGAATTGTACCTCTCAATTATCAGCCCTACACTCAACCTGGTTATGGTCTTCAATATGCTCAACCTTTTATGGGTCCATACCCCAGAATGAACATGGTGTGGGATCCATCTCAAACTCAACATATTTTGCAACCTAATGTGCAGTTATCAAGTCAATCTGGACAACCTTTGGTTTTTGGTCCAACCCAGCAACCTATCTAGCCTATTGGTCAAACTTCTGCACCTGGTTTAGTTCATCAGCCTGGGCCTAGTTCACCTCGAACTCCGCCTCAAACTACTGCTGCAACTACTGCAACTTCTGTTCAATCTACCCCACCTACTTCTGGAGTATCGGCAACTCCAGTTTCTACTATTCCTGCATCAACTCCTCGGACCTCTTTATCATAGTCAGGACCTACGATTCAGACTTCGGTTCAGATGCGTGTAGGAAAACCTAGTCCAAGTACGGTTGTCACAACTCAACCACAATTCACTTATCAATCGTACCATGGACAGTATCAATATGGTCCTGCTGTGCAAAACCCAGTTTATCAGTATCAACCGTACCCTGGATATACTTATCAGCAACCTCAACAACCCCATTTTGGTCCGGTTAATCCTGGTTTTTCGGGAGGATATAATATTCCTAATGCAAATCCAATTCTAGGTTATCCTAGATATCCTCCTCCTAGAGCTGGTCTTGTGACCCAAGGTTTTCGAGACCCTAACCGTCAGTTACCTTTTATTGCAACTTTGGATCTACCTGATTTGTCACACCTTACGAACGATCCAATTTACTATCTTCCGTATTGGTTGCCAATGCCTAATAAGTTGCCCAATGATATCCCAAAGTTTGAGGGTAAGTCGGGAGAATATCTGTCAAATCATGAGATGACTTATCACCTCTGGTGTGCATCCAATTCCATTATAGATGATTCAATTCACTTACGCTTTTTTCAATGCACTCTAATTGGTATCGCTGCCAAGTGGTACATTGAGTTACCACGAAGCTCTTTTTACAATTTTAGTCAGTTAGCCACTTCATTCTTAACTCATTTTCAGTTGCCTGTCAGATATGACAATGGAACAGAATTATTAACTTCATTAAAACAGTCAATGTCCACATATATTTCAGATCATATTCATGAATGGTGACGTCGACGACATTTAGTGAAAGTTTTTATCCCAAATCAAATTTTGGCAGAATGGTTTGTTAAATCATTATTACCTAAAATCATTGAGGATGTAGCTAAGGCAAAAGTTGTTACTAAAGAGCAAGTAATTGCTCAGGCTTATTACCTTGACCTCGTTTATATGCAGTTGGGTACTTTACATGAAAAAATCCCCGATCTTCCGAAGCAAAATCATATAAATGTAGCTCCTTCAGGGTCTCATGCCTCTGATGGTATGATTGGTTCAGTTAGTACCAAAAGTAAGAAGAAATATGCAAATAATGATTCTCCTATTATAACTTTACTAGATTCCCCGATAGGAGATTCTTCCACTGAAATTCCCGCCGATATCCATGTCGTAGAATCATCTACGGCCAAATCAAAATCCGGCGGTAAAAAGAAGGGGAAGAAGAAAAATAAACAAAACTCAAAAGGGAAACTAGATAAAAATGAACATACTGATGAGAAACGTAAACCTCGCTATCCTTGTCTCATTTGTGACGAGGAGCATTTTACAAGAGATTGTCCACATCGAGCTGAGGTTTCGAAAATTGTCAAAGGTTCTGAAATGCCTGCTGTCTTGAAGGATCCTTTTCCTAATCAAGATAGTAAGATGATAGGTTCTTCCTAAAATGCCTCAGAAGAACCCATTATGATGATGTCCCATGTCAAGATTGTGACGCGATCGCAAGATTATGGTAGTAAGAATCTCGTTGGTGGTAAGGAAGCAGAATCTTCTAATCTAAACCCATCAACTTCAACTCCTTATGGTTCTGATCCACTACAGATCGAGAAACCTAACCCAAACTTAGTAATCAAACCGCCTGCTAAAGGTATACTTTGGAAGTCAGCTTTCAATCCACATGCGAGAGCTGCTCATAATTATAACATTGTTGAAGATTTAGCTATTTCTCCTTCAGCAATGTTGGCTTTGGAGGTACTGCAATCATGCCCCTCACAGCGTAAATTGCTATTGTCTGCTATAGGAGTTGTTGATATTCATGATTCCAACCTTATAATCTTCGATTTAGAAAATAGTACACCTTGCCTACCTCATCAAATGGCTTTCCAGATCCCAGTGTTAGTAAAAAACAGACCTTGCTTTCGAACAATGATTGATGAGGGAGCTTCTACGTGTATTATGTTGATTCAATGTTGGAGATCGCTTGGTTCTCCCACACTCAATCAATCTCTGATGATACTAAAGGCTTTTAATGGCCGAGGGTTTCATCCTTTTGGCATTTTGCAGGATTTACCTATAGGGGTAGAAGGCAAAACTGTAAATCTAGATGTGGAAGTGGTTGATGCCCCTCTAGATTACAACCTTCTTTTGAGTCGCAGTTGGTCTTACGCTATGACTGTTGTTGTTTCATCGGTCTTTCAGCTTATTAAGTTTCCTCATAATGAAAAGATCATTACAATAGACCAGTTAACTTATTTTTCATCCGACCCAGCCTCTTTTGGTAGTATCCAACATGTCGGGAAAATAGTTATCCCTTATAAGGATGTTGGGGTGGGATTGATTAAAGATTCTAGTTTACTAGGAACTTTTTCATTTCCTCCTCCTAACGTATCGCCTTCTTTTGCAACCATTCATATGAGTTCATCGAACACTATTGCTTTTAATGATCTTTGGATTGTACCTTATGATTCTGAGGTGGACTCATTTGGTGATGCAATGCCCTTGAGTCCCTTTGAAGTTGCATATCAGGCTGTACAGTCGTTTTCCAACTCTTGTTCAACCAAAATCGATCCAATGAATGTGGTCCATGGGGAGTCACTTTCAATCTCAACCACAGATTCAACGATTCTTTCTAATCCTATTCATATTGATGAGGAGATTCGTGAACTTTTGTCTGTTGATGATTTACCATGGGAAGATATTCATCATCGATCTTCGTTTTTACCTGAGCTGATCATTTTGAAAATGATTTCTCATCTATTTTTACCGCTGATTATGTCAAAGAAGCACAGAATCCATTGCAACATCTTGATTCTGAGTTGAATTTGGGAAATATTTCTCGAACGATTCCTATTGACATTTCAGTGAAACCCGAAATTATTGAAAACATTCATAAAGGTGCTTCCTTTCAACTTGAAAACAATTTCAAGTTCCTTTCACCTTGAACAATGTCATCATGACGATGCTTAGCATGTCTAGCCTTGCACTTGGTTCGACTCTTTACCAAATGTGATCGTTATCGTCATGCACCATCCTTATTCAAAGCCAAAACATTATGAAACCCACAAGAAGATGTTTTGGTATCAATGTCCTCCCTTTCAAATAGCCTTTGCATTCGATTTTTGACCTGTGCATGCTTTAACATTGGTATCTTGTTCACACCAACGTTCAACAATGATGCATCCTGCTTCAATTGTATTTCATTTTTTTTTAACTCTTTTTGAGGCAACATGTTAGACTCCTAAAACATCTTATCACGTGATTTAGAAACCTCAATGAAATCAAATTTTAAACTGGATTCATATCCTTGAAAGGCTTTAGATTCCTCAACATCTTCATGTTCGATCATTAACAATGCAAAGTTATGACTAGAATTGACAATCCTCTTCATTTGTCCCGCATTTACAGGATTTTCATTCAACTTCTTGTTGTGTGCTCTAATAATATACTTAATCCCCTTTAAAAAAAAATGATGTTTGTTTTCATGGCGATGAAAAAATATCTCTCCTATCATAAGAAGAGCTTCAGCGTAAATCACATAAGAAAGACCTTTGTCGACGCGTTTCGAACCAACTAGTGTGGTTCATCGTCAGGACGAGTTGAAGAAACAGATCAGGCCTAGCAGGTTAAATAGACTGAGCAGAGACTCCAACGGCTATATAACGGCTATTTTTTACCCTAGGACCCAGCCCAACTTATCTTAATAAATTTAATATTATTATTATTCTTATAATATTAAAATTGATAATACAATATTTCATTTCTCGAATTAGTAATAATGTAGATTGTGATAGAATCTTAGCAATTTATTAAATAAATATAATTAAATTGATATTAATTGGTTATTATAATTAATTATTAGTTGAATGATTCTTTTGAAGACTTATTTTTTATGTTATTTTTATAATATAAAATTAATAGTATAATAATCTATCTAGAAATTAGTTAAAAATTAGTTATAATGGATAGTTTTAATTAAGATGTTTTAATGAATAGTAATTATTTAATTAAATAACATTCGGTTATTAATAAAATATTACTAAGGTTCTTATAAAATCAGATTGAGTGATTTCTTTAAAAGAAGTAATTATATATTCCTATTCCGAAAATAATAATGAAATAATTTCAAAAACAATAATTATTTATTTATTAAATTAAAAACTAAATATATACAAGAATTCTATATTAAAGGTATGTTAATTTACTACTTACTATTGATGTAATATTAAATCATTTTTCTGTTTATAAAAATTATTAAGTATACCACTTATTAATACTATTCATAAGAGGTTGGATTAAATAATATGTAGAATTGAGACTTCTATGATTTGTCATAGTTATATGGAGAGCTTCAGCGTAAATCACATAAGAAAAATTTTGCCGACGCGTTTCGAACCAACTAGTGTGGTTCATCGTCAGGACAAGTTCTTATGTGATTTACGCTGAAGCTCTCCATATAAATAATATGTATTGAGATAATATCTATAAGTATATTATTTTAATCATAACACCTAGATAGGCCCTACTTATTACCGTTAGTTTAAGGAGCTGAAAATACAAATGAAGAAATCACTGATAAACATAAAATGACAATAACAAGAATACATCATCATATAGAGACCCCAATAATAAAGATTCTATGAAAAAACTAAATAATACCAACCCAGGAAAAGGACCTTCATAAAAAAATGGTAAAATCAAAATAGGATTAATAGCTAAAAATGAATATACATTAACACCATTAGTATACTCGAAAAGAATAAACCGACCGACCATGAAGAAAGCATCTTGGATGAACAGAGAGGGAAGGAAGAAACCCTAAGACGACAGGGCGGGGATCCAACTTCTACTGACCTTCCACCCATCATCTCTGTTGAGATTGTTGGGTCTACCAAGTTCTTCTTCAACCCGGGCACATACATAACATTATTCAAGGTGATTAGAGCCCAATGCTACCTTGAAAAAGTAACCGCGCCCAATCCAGTAACACTATACTTCCCGTCGTCACCCATTTCAATATGCATTTGGAGATCTTTCTCCTCCAGATCATTGAATAACTCTTTGTCGCCATTCATGTGGAATGAAGTTGCATTGTCTAAGTACCATACACTTCCCATCATTGATGAAACCATGCATGCAATGAGGGAAAAGTCCAATTCGAATTGAGATGCCAAAGCCTCACCCACCACTCCTCCTGGAGACTTCTTCTTGGACTTCTTGAGTGGACAATTTGTAGCAAAATGGACCAACTCATGACAATGAAAGCATTTAACTTTCGTCATGTCTTTCTTCTTACCTCCATGATAAGAATCCGATTTGGAATGGGAAGCTTTCCCTTTCCCCTTCTTTGCCTTAATCGCTAAGGCACAATTCTCTTTATCATCAATCTTTGATGAAGAGTCATCCCTGGTGTTCCTCCTGATCTCCTCCTGCATCAAATCTGACCACAATCGTTCCAAATCTTGCAGCTTCGCCTGACCATTGACAGAGTCTTGATAACTATGTCAACTCTTTGGGAGTCGTAAAGAGAAAGACTCACCATATATTCTTTGGCGACCATGATTCCAACACTTCCAAGTTCATCACGACATTGAGTGAACTTGGTCAAGTATTTTGAAATAGTCTAGCCATTCTCCATTTTGATTTTTTGAAGTTTGTCCTTTGGTGCCAATTTCCTTTGGTCATTGTTGTTCTGATACAAATCCATCAATGTTTTCCACATAGCATGCAGAGTTTCCTTTCCAAGGAGACTCGATAAAATGTGGTCTCGAACTCCCTCAAGTATTATCTGCCTTGCCTTTGCCACACACTTCTTCCATTTAGCCAAATTTTGTGCATCCGATGTTGTTGGCTTGGGAACTTTTTGATAAATCAATTCCTTCAAGCCATTATCTTCTAGCGCATCCTCCATCTTATCCCTCCACGCTATAAAATTTGAGCTACCTTCCAAGGCATACTCAAGCTGCAAACTGTAAAACGCCATCTATCGATCCTAAAGTATGAAAAGAAAAATCGAATTTCACTTGTAACCATGAACTCAAAAACTTTGAAATCTCCTCTAGTATGTTATTCTCAACTTCGATACCATGTAGAAAATCATGTAGATTCACAAGCTCATGCAATTTACTAAAACACAAGACAAGAATCTACTTCTACTTTCAACCAGCGGAAACCAATAGATCAATGAAAACAATAATAGCAAGAGGAAGATAAATCAATGGCACGTAACATAATAAATATCCAGGGAAAGCCACAACTCAAAACCCCACTATCTGTATTGCATTAAATCAGAAATCTAAGATGATAATACAATGCTTGTTCTCACAAGAACAATCCCATCACTTAGTATGATCAATCTCCCAACTCACAAGCAAGCTCAAGCCAAACCTTAGCCTCTTCTCGTGCTCTGCAAGCCCCTATTTCCTTGTGCAATTCCTATGGTTGATCATCCCATATTAATGGGAGGCCAGTGCATCCAAAAATGTGCAATCCCTTCAAGGTTTGGTTCCTGATTGCATGCATGATCTATACAACTCAGTAAATCATACAACTGATAGTACATTGTCCCTACACTCTAGTCTCAACTGGGTCTTTCTCAGAATTGACATGCATGAGTTTCTGATGAGGGAAACTTTAGTTAACTAGAGTAGCACTAGTTAATGCATTAGTGCACCTACTGACTGTTGAATCACTATTAGTTCCTCAAACAGTTTGGAACTAATTTAACTCGACTTAACTCAGTAAACTAAGTTAACTAATCACAACTCATACTTAACTCATCATGGACCCTTATAATATAGGGAGAACATATACATGACTTCAGAAAGACTTCCAACTCAAATTCCTAAGCTAATTAAGTTAATTAAACTTAATTAACTATTTACAAGTTGCTAGGGAATATAATTTGATTTTAATTCTCAGTTTAATTCGAGCACAAATTAAACTCTAATTTCTTGTTGCCATTTCTTAACACCCATTAAGTCCCTAGTTCTGAAAATCATGGTCATGTGGCACGCATATGACTGCATTGGGGGCCAAGATTCTCATCCCTAACTCCAAGCCCCTTTTCTGCTACAGTTTGATTGCATGGGTGCCTTGTGACTTGGGGTTGGCCCCCTCCACAACGACGCTCCTAGTTTTGTGGAGGGTCATGTGGCTCGAGGTTGGTTCTTATGGTTGGCCCCTTTCCACAAGCCTTCGGTTTTGGGCATGTTGGGATATGTTGATTTGGGTCGCAGGCTATGTCCGTGGGATGGGCTAAGGCCTAACATATTGGCCCCCCTGCCTGTGGTCTCATGGTGCTGGGGTGGCTAGGGGCTAGGGCTTATCCCACCCCCAGCCCCCAATGACGCATTAAAGAAAGTTTAAGTAGCATTTGTCACCCATATCAATCAAGAAACAACGTAGGTGGGTCAGTGGAGGGCTTGGCTGGCATGTGGTAAGGCTCGTATTCGAACCTTATGAAGTAGTTCGGTTTAAACCATAATTTTACATGGCCAATATAAGGCCACATGGCAGCCATGGATCGGCCCATGGGGCAACTCCTGATTGGTCTACCTAATCACACCTTGAACAAACAAAAAGACACCAAATCAAACCAGTAAAAACATGCCACTTGTCCTCATTCCATTGGTTGATGAGAGGCACAGTCACTATGACCCATCATTTCCTAGTCAGCATATAGATTGCTAATTGGGTATCCCTGCAAACTCATTTTTTGAAATTTTAATTGTTTAGTAAATCGATTAGAATGTGATATCGGGAGCATCCAATGTCAGTTTTGAGTGAAACAAGTTGTGTTGGATTCAGGGAGATGGGCTCTTCGCTTTGGAATTGATTTCAAGACAATCCGAGTACTTTGAATTTTGAGCATTAAATTGATCCCTTGGATCACTCCTTTTCTTCATGGTGATCTCTTGTTGCGATGTGTGTGGTGGGGTTCCTGAAACATCATGATCAATTCCTTCCTTTTTGACACTATCTTGAGGATTCTAGGTTTATTATGTGGTAGGGGGCTCCAGTCCTTCATCATCCTCTTCTTCTTCAGACAATTGTCGAGGGAATTTCCATTCCTTGGGTTGCTTCCTTGATTTATTCTTTCTTTGAGGCGTTTTCTTAGTATCAGGACATGAGTTTTGAAGATGTCTGGTCTGTTGGCAAATTCAACATCTAAAATCCGTGTTCTCAAAATCTGAAAATTGTGTCCAACATTGTTTATTATGTGTCAAGAGGATATGATCCAACAGTCCTTTCCTAAGAACCACCTCCACACAAATTCTTTCAAAAGTGTAGATGCATTCTTCAACTCTTTGTGTGTCTATCATTATGCATATCCCTAAGAGGTTCCCAATGTTTTCAAGCACTTTATGGTGCCATAAATGTATGGGGAGATTGTGTAATCTAACCCAAACCGACATTCTTGATACCACCATAGTATTGGAATTGAAATCTTGGAACCATGGGGTGACAAAAAGTCCCACAGATCCCCAAAACTACAGGCCTTCTCATAATATATATTCATGTTCCTCTGATAATGCAAACTTTACTATGAAAATACACCTGGAGCAGAGGTGAATCTTGCAATTTAATGTCCAAGTCGTGAAGATCCAGTGGAAAAGGTCCACTAGTTTTGGCCAGAAGTTTTTGAATCTGCATATTGCTTGAGATTCATAGATTGTGCAAAGATAATTTATGTCCAATAGATCTATAGTCATGGCTGGTATTTGATTCAATTATTCCATGATATAGGGGTTGGTTATATTGTGTGTCTAATCTGGTACTGCTGATGCTCCATATTTTCCTTTGAGGATGTCTTTGAAAGAAAGTCATCCATTTATTAGTCCTTGATTTGATTATGTTCATTTGGGAAGACTAGATCTAGATACTCCCCATTTTCCCTTTTGATAGCTTGGTCCAGGTGAGCCTCCCTGAAGCCTTGGATTTAATATGATGGTGGATGATGGAAGAATGTTGTATTCTTCTAATCTTAGTTTATCGTGCATGGAATTTCCTCTGCAAATCAGATTTTGTAGGGGCACCGGAATACCCAGAACATCCAGGATATTTTGCTTTAGTTGATTGATGCTCCCTAAGGCCTGAACCCTGAATAGAAATGATTTTTCATCTAGGGTTTTAATAAAAATTTTGAAAATTTGTTAGTTCTTAGATCCGTCTCCCATTCATGATAATCACGCAGGTCATCAACCAGATCAAAATTGGAACAAATGTCAGAGACCCTCGCTGTATGGTCCATCAAGGAAAGCCCCCCATTACGTTCATCCCTAGAGAAGATAGATCATTGTGGAACCACTCGAAACAGAAGGGAGAATTCTGAATCTGGCTAAATTAACGGCTGATCTTATACTTGGAACACTAGATCTGGGAGATGGTAGAGTGATCTATGTAGGATGCCACAAATCAACAAGGATAACTCATGATCTGACCAAAGTGGATGTCAATCTACCGCTAAGGAGTCCAGATCTACAACAAGGTGAATTAGTTATGCATCTAGGGTCACTGTATAGCTTGGGTTGTGTCTTTGCAGATACAATCCCGTCTTCTCGGATACACAACTCCTTTCCATCGTTTCTAGCGAGATCCCATAAGGCGCGGAGAGAAATTGTATGAGAGCATCGTCCCGCATGTTGGAATGATACTCGCCTACACGTCTTTTTGCATCATTTGGATGAAGAAGAGTGGTATTTGATGGAGCCAGAAAGTTGTGACCTCTCCTTAGAATATTCGAGGTTGTTGTTGCATTTTCCATATCTCACCTTTATGTTTTGAAGTATGTCCAAGTCCGATTCATTTCTCTCTTTATATATTATATATTATATATAGATATATATATTGAAATGGCCAAGGGCCTAAATGATGAAACTGGTGAAGTGAAGAAACTCCAAACTTGTGCAGTGAAACAATTCAATTATGACAAAAACAAAGTTGACGAAAATTGATGGCAAAAAGTCGAATCAGATTGACTTTGTGCAGCGGTTGAGCATTCAGAGGATCAAACAACTCTTCTACCAATGGAATGAA
Organism: Pinus taeda; assembly: GCA_000404065.3. Lineage (NCBI taxonomy): Eukaryota > Viridiplantae > Streptophyta > Pinopsida > Pinales > Pinaceae > Pinus > Pinus taeda. The sequence goes on from APFE030260097.1 coordinate 196,058, forward strand.
AAAAGTTCATAAACAGAAAGAAAATACATTTGACAAATGTATTTTGATGTGATTTTCACCTAAAACTCTCCTCTATAAACTTGATATGGATCATAGAAGCCTAAATTCTAGAAAGAAAATACTCATAATATATGGTATATGCAAATATCCATTATAGGATAGTAATATTTATATAGAAATGTTCAAAAGATTTGAGATGATATGTTTTACAAATGAGGGTCTTCTTATATACCTATGTAGGTGCCCCTTCATGGACAGTGACATGCCTCTTCAATAACTAATTATTGTTTAATTATGTATGATTATCATTATGTATATCGTTTATATTATTTTTATATATTTTTATTCATAATTGATTCGAGATGTGGAGGTGAAATGGTAACATTCCTCACAACCTAGAAGTAACAAAAATGACTAAGTATTATGAAGGTTTAATAAATGAAGTCTCTTGCATTAGATGGAAAACAACTAAGGCTTGAGTATTGCAATAGTATATAAAAAAAATAAAAAAATAACTGAGGGATAAGACCAAAGATCACTTAAGTACAAGAGCATTAATAAACGACTCTTGATCAACAAGGTTGTAAACAAAAATCACCATATAGTGCAACATCAATTTCACCATGTACTATATTAGTACATTAATCATGTTTTTCCTATACTAGGTTAACCTACAACCTATATCATCATTGATACTATAAAAAAAGTTGAGATATAAGCATCATTAACAAGCCAACCACAAATAAAATTTTATAAGACTTAAAGTTTGCCTAAGTGGTGGAAACTTAAGATGACATAAAGCTAGCTAAAGACTTAGTTTTAGGGGAGAGGATGGAAGTACTTGGGATGAGACTTTCAACTAGGATTTCACATTTATTAATATGTTTTTTTTTTTAATAATATATCTTGGGAATAATTTATTAACTCATATCCATTGACTAAAATGTTGGTCAGTAATTATGACTTGACAAACCTTGTGGGTTAAACTTTCGAGAATATCGATTGAGTTATAAAAAGAAAAAAATTTGGTAGACATCGACAACCCTTTAGGAAATGTTAGATTTCAAATTTTTGTGGTCTTTGTTTAGAAAAGGATGACTCAAATTATCCATAGTGTAGTTTGAATTTGTCGGCGTTTCAAATCCCAACGGAGATCCATCTTCAGGATTCATATGTCTTCATCCTAATCATTCCTCAAATTCAAACAACATAATGGCTAAAATTTATATTGATAATATGCTTAATAAAGATTAATCAAGAGATTACCAAAATCCATAGACACCACATATGGAAGGTGGAATATTTTTCAAACTATGTATTACCAAAACTTCCCACTTCGTCGTCCTTGGTGTTATCAATATAGGCATTTAAATTATTGGCCTCTTAAAAGAATAGAAAGGAATTTTATGAGGCTCTGGATGATCATCATTTGTCCGGAGGACATTACCAGGGTTAGGCCTTATGCACCTGAGCTTGTTGGAGGTTTAAGACCACACTAAAGAATTACCTTCGATATCCTCCAAATGAGCATCTAGGTTGACCAAGCAGGAGCATCGGTGGTGTTGGACTCTTTGAATTTCATTAAGGCATGCAATGATCTCATTGCGGTCCTCGTATTTTCTTTGAGAACCTACCAAAGAGAGTCTTCATTTGCCAATGAAGAGTGATGGAAATAAGGTTATGACTGTGTCATCCCCTACTGTGTCTAGGGCCAGGGACCAGACTAGCAACTTCATTTTGAATTTTAGAGCCGAAATAGGCCTAGTGTTCATTGGTGGTTAATGTTGGAAATATTGAGAGGGGGGTTGAATCAATATTCCTTAGCATTTAACGCTTTTGAATATTTTTAAAGCATTAGTTAATCTTCAATTATTATTAATGTTTATGCAGTAATAATAGTAAATAAAAGAACATGGTAGGCACAAGAATTTTAGGTGAAAAACCACCTTTGGGCCAAACATCACCGAATGCCTTTCTAATAAGTTCTTTAATCTTTAGCCCCAACTAAAATGAAAGCAACAACTTCCTAGAATTCTAGAAAATCATTCTTCTCCAACTTCCACTAGAAGGACACCCCAACACCCTAGTTTCTTTAGTAATCAACTAAATGGATGCCCCAACACCCTAGCAAGCCACAACTCGCCCTAACACCACCCTACCACCCTAAAGTGTTCACAACTCCAACTTGTAGGCAACTTCATACACCTGCCTAGCACCTCCCTGCCACCCTATAATGTTTGAAATAAGACAAGACTGTGGATTCCCAAACCAGGGACAATAATCCACAAAAAAATAAGATGTACAATGATTTTCGTGTACTTGACTAAATACCCAATCACTCTATGACTTGCAACCCAACCATGACATCATCCCAACAGTGACTCCTATACCTCCCAATAGTGACTCTTCAACTCTAGGTAGAATGATTCTTTTATGATCTTTACAATGATGACAATGATGACTCTTTTACAAATGACTATTTTACAATGATGACTCTTTTACAACTTTACAATGAGGAATCTTGGCCTTAACAATACTTTACAATAAATGGATGGTTGTCATGTATTCAAGGATGTCCTGTTGCAATGCTTCCTTTGATTGTATACTTCTTCCCTTGAATTCTTGCTTGATCTTGTACTTGAATCTTCTTCTACCTGCATGCAAAATTTGCCTTGCGAAACCAATCCCAAAACAAAACAAAATACCCTTCAACTTACCCCTGCCTGCAAAACACATGTAAGTGCATAATAATGAATAAATATAAATATAAATTACAATGCAAACCTGAAGTGTGGTTGTCACTTTTTTTGTTGACTTGTTGTAGTAGTAGACAAAGACTTCCACTCTTGATATAAGTCTGGACTCTATGCAAGACTATATCCAAAACTGACCTAAAGATATATACAATGAAAACTGATGACAGACCCTAGACTTGTGATGGACCAAGTTCTAAGTAAAACAACAGAGACCATCCTATCAACTATGACAAGACAAGTAACATGAGCTTACAACATCATATAGATTTAGCAGGCATGGTGTAGCATAAAATGTATAGTATCAAGAATAGGACATCTGAAATGTGGTATCAAAACTAACTGTGACATATCAAGACATAGAGATATAACCGAGACCCTGTATATACTTACATTGTCTTGCAAAAACATATGTCAGAGATGATACTCAAAACTAAAATGTAAACACTAATCATACATACATTATTGTAGGATATGTACCCTTGACTATTGATGTGTGGTCCTTACTGCAGTGATCCTTGAACGCATGATTTTTCTTGCCTTCTAGGAGCTTGACATTGAATCTATTATATCTATGTAATTTAGGATCTCCATGATTTGAAATTTCGTCCTATGGTAGCCCTCTGAGTCCTATTTCCAACCCCACAGGTATGATCAAGATTGGATTCTTCAAGAAATATTTATTCTCAATCTCCCACGATAGCTTGATTATATACCAGTTCAGTAGGTCGAACTTGTATAAAGTACAATCTGTCACTGTTGTGACATTCAGCTGAAACGATAATCAACAAACTACAGTCCGTCCTCTTTCAGCCACTATTTACGAAAATTAAATCCAATGATCAGAGAGAAAGTTATGACGATTTTCCCAACGTTACCTCTTTGACATGGAATTCAGGAGCTTGCAAAAACCCTAACTTCCTCAGATCATATCTCCAAAACTATAGCGAACCAAGATCTGAAATTCGGTCACGAGGTTCACTAAGATTTAAGCTCAATTGGGTTTTAATTTTAACATCTGAAGCTTTTCAGAAAAAATGTTATAGTGAAAATTCCACGATGACCTATTTGAAGCCACTAAATCCCTAATAGAGGAGGATATGAGGGTCACTATTTATATGTATGTCTTGAGTTAAGAGGGTCCTCAACAAGTGAACATTGGAGGTATTTTAGGAGAATTATTATTATTATTATTAATTATTGACTATTCGATGACCACAACCAATTATGAGTGCCATGCCACAACCCCATAGGGTTTTAACCCATTAACTGGGGTAACTAACGTCAAACACGAATATCTCTCAAACTGTGAAGAATTATGTGGTGTGCCATATATCAACGGAAACATATCTATGAGTAGAATCCATCTAGAAGATATTTGACTCAGAATAGAGTAAGTTGTCAAGTCAAAATGCCCATGCAAGATCGGGGTAGCCCCTAGTGCTTCTTGGGTTGACATCAATGACAACCATTAATCAACAGTTAAAGCTTCCAATTGTTGGTTTTTTGCTTGAATTTCAAGAGTAGTTGTAGAATGAAAAATGGCAACAACATATTAGGTTTTATTCTAAGTGGAAGCCCTACCTGAAGGGCCATGACCTCCAAATCCCCATTGAGAACGAATATTTTGCCAAGACATAACATTTAGGAGAAAACATGACACAAGACTAATAAGCCCCCACAACAAGTGAAGACGATAAACCAAGTGATACTTAGCTAGAACAAAGTTGAGAGGGGAATTAAGAGTTGGGTTGAGGCTAGCCGAGGACAGGGTGAGACATCAACAACAAAGGGAGTGATGCGAGGACAAAGCTCTAGGTAGTACGTGAAGATCGAATAGACAAGAACAACCCCAGAATTTCCAACACTACTAAGACACCTTGCACACCAAACATTGAATGTCACATGCCGAGAAAAACAAATTGAGAAACTTGTAGAGACTGGACATAAGATATGTTACCCCTTTGTTAACGACCCATTGGACTCTGGGATGCAACATTCGAGACTCCCCTCTCCATTGGACATCATGAATTCCCATACTAGTGTTCCCTGTAACCTCTTCCTTGCACGTGGTTCGAGATGATCAAAATGTGAATGTTGTATGGATCCAAGCCTATGGGGCTTGGGCCTTCAATAGCCGGTGAGCTAGAAAAGTTAACATTGCGATGGAAATATCCCAACTATGGCTAGGAGTGTCCACTTACGCAACTAGAGAAACTTGGGGCAACAATAGGGAAGGTATAAGTGCTTGGAGGAGGTGGAGTTTGCCATCTTAATGTGATAGAATGTTGAGGTTGTTGGCTTGTGTGAGTAGATGGGGTGATATAGCCACGCCACCCCTTTCTATTGACTCGATTTTCGAAATCCTGAATACATATTTTTTTATTGTTATTTAATTATTATAAACAATATTTTTTAATTAAATTCTAAAATATAAATAAAAATTAAAATTTAAAATTTTAGAAAATTTCCCTTAATTTAAAAAATAAAAAATAAAAAAATAAATAAAATAAAATAAAAAATAAAATCTATCGTGCCATCACATATTTGATAAAAAGAACTCATAACAATAAACTTATGACAGTACATTATTATAAAAGATTTCTCTATTTATACATTGACAACATTTGTAATAAATTGCAAGTGAAGATAAGTAAAAGTAAAGTTAAAAGAAATTATAAAAGTAACTAACACCAAGATTAAAAATATTTAATATAATAAAAATTAATTCCAGTTAAAAAAATGTTAAAGCATAATTTAAAAACTTATATTATTTTTAAAAATAAATTAAAATATTAAATAAATCAATCCATCAATCCTCATCTTGAAGAAGAGGAAAAAAAACATTAAAAACAAAAAAACTATAATAAAGAGGAACATGAAAATCATATCAAGCCACTTAGGAACATGAAAATCACATCAAGCCCTTCGTAATAACATTGTGAGGGGTCAAAGTGAAGTCACCACACAACACATTAAACTCTGAATGATTGTGAATATGAAATGAATGATTGTGAATATGAAAAGCATATCAAACCCTAAACAAAAGTCCCTATAGCCCCGACGGGGACAAGGACTAATAACATTGAAGGGCGGTCCCTACAACCCCGAAGGGGGCAGAGACTAATAACATTGCAAGGGGTTAATGTGAAGTCACCAATAAATAACATTGTGAGGGGTTAAAATGAGGTCACCACATATGAAGTAATGAGGTCAAAATACATAATGAGATGAAAAGAAAGAAAAAGTGGCACAAAAATTGGTTCTCGAAAGACATAATGGAGAAGAAGAGAGTGAGAAAGTGGAGAGAGAAGTGGGTCATTGAGTGGGATGTAAAAAGACATAATGAGATGAAGAGTGAGAAAGTGAAAGAGATAAGTGGGTCATACAATGGATAAGCTATAAGCAATTGGAGTGGGATGTAAAAGGAAGGGTACATCATCTTTGAAGCATCTTTGGAAAATAAAATCTTTTTGCAATTGTTTATGGTAATATTTATTACATTTAAATGAGATCACTAATTTATGGTATTTATTAGATTTAAAATAAGATTAATGAGTTTATTTTTATTGATATAATTAAATGAAATATTTTTAAGATGATAATAATTAAATTAAATTTAATATAATATTTTTTTGTAAGTTTCGGATTTTTTTATTTTCAAGTTTTTACATGTTCGTTATTTCACTTCATTTTTGGGGAGGGAATCAAATCTAAGTTTTCTGGTTCGATGAGACTTCATTTCCACGACCATTGCCACTTGAGCTACCCCATGCAGACTATTTAATATAATATTATATTTAATAGTGATTTTGGATTTTATGTTTGGATGATTTTGTTTTATTTAATATTTTATATAATAAAATAAAATAAAATAAACAAATTTAATGAAGTAAAAAATATTTTTGAGAGATCCTTCGGCGTAAATCACATGCAATTTCATTTGTCGACGCATTGCAATGAACCACACTGGTTGGCTCGAAATGCGTTGACAAATGAAATTGCATGTGATTTACGCCGAAGAATCTCTCAAAAATTTGATATGGATCACAGAAGCCTCAATTCAACAAGTAAAAATATGTATTTAATATTTTTATTATTTACAAATATAAGAGTGGTTTATTAAGTATATATATGTTAATTGTAGTTATTTCAAGTGGATAGGAGGAATGTTGTCATTTTCCTTATTTAAGTTTAATTTTTACAAGTGATATGTTGAGTTTATAATGAGTATATTAATGGGAGGAATGTTGTTATTTTTCCGGCTTAAGTTCAATTCCTACAAGTAATATGTTAAGCTCATAATGAGTATATTAATGCAATTGTTTCGAGTCCTATTATTAATTGACTCCATACCCCTAAGATTTTAGAATTTACTCTTAGTAATATTCTAAAAATTATCTTTCTTTATTAATTTATTTTATTAACTACATCTATACTCAAATTGTAATGGATTCTAAACCATAACTTTATAATAACAAAATATAAATATTCACTTTAATATGCAAGGAAAAGGGAAAGGAATTTGAACTTATATCCGTTATACAAAGATTACAATTTTTTATATCAATTAATTATAAGTAAATCCCTTTTATTTTATAAACTTTGAAGAAAATAAGATAATTATCTTTAATCAAAATACTATATAGAAGATCTTCGCGATGTTATAGTGAAAAAAGTTAATTTTGATTCTACCAGTGTCCTCATAGATATATAAATGGCGATGTGGAGCTTGTGTGCGAGGGTTCAATTCTAACCAACCTTCTCCTCCTCCTTTTTGCATTTGATTGAGCTCATGGTGCCCGGTTTTGGCTCTGATTCTTTCCCTAGTTCGGTTTTTTCAAAATGGGGAAGAAATCTACCTGTCGCTCATCTGCATCGCCATTGCCGGCGCCCGAATCAAAGTCCATGGTCTCTTTCATGAATCTTGCAATGGCTAGATCTTGCTTTTCTGTGGTCATTTATGCTAACGATGGAAAAAGTTTTTTTGCCTCCTCAGTGTCTAATCCATTGGCTTCCTCTCTTGAATCTGGTCTTGCCCCCTCTTCCTTTTTTGGCACCTGTCAGGCCCTATTGAAGTATTTTTGCGACATTGTCAAAGCGTCATACATTGATCCTTCTTCTACAGTTAAATGATTACCATTAGCGACGCCCCCATGGTTGAGATTTCCATGGGTGAAGAGGCTCTTAGTGAAGCGAAGTTTTTCTCTTAAGCGGGTTTGATTTGCAAGTTCATTGGGTTGTGACCAAAATTGGTTGATCTTCACTCCTGGTTTGATGAGCACCGGAAGCCCCTCATCTCAACTAAATTAAACATTTACCCTTTGGCCAGGGGTTTCTTCGTTATCATTTTCAACAAAGTTGGTGATCTAGCGTGGATTCTTGAAGTTGGTCCTTGGTTCTAGGGTTGTGCATGCCTTTCTTTGCATCCCTGGTTCCCCTCTTCCGACCCAATTTCAACTTCAATCCCAAATGCCCCTGTTTGAGTAAGGCTCCCCAATCTCCCTTTGCATTTTTGGAACCTTGTTTCTCTAACTCCATTCGGTAATGCCTTAGGCAAGTTTTATTGTTGTAGTGAAGACACTAGACTTTATCTAAAGCCCATGTATGCCTGCATATGTGTCAATATGGACTTCAGTAAAGGATTCCTTGTTGAGATAAAAATTTGTGGCCCTAGTTCTCTTGGGTCCAACCCTTGGACTATGAAAATGTCTCCTTTCATTGTAGAGGTTCTTATGCGACAGGTCATTCTCTTATATCCTATCTCAATGCAAGTAAATCAAAGTCCAATTTTTCTTCTTGTAAACCAAAATGGTGGGCAGCTACTACCTTCTACTCAATCTCTTTGGAGGCTCCTCTCTCAACTTCTCTCATGGAAAGCGGTTCATAGAAGGGTTTAAAAATATCTGATACACTAGATAGGAATTCTCAGGCTCTTTCTGTTTTAATTGAAATTCTTATGAAGGCCCCCATATGAATTCAACAATAATTTCCTCTACCTCTCCTAAGATTCCACATAAGAAACAGAACTCGGTACGAGATCCCATTTCCATGGACAAAGGTAAAAGAGTAGCAAATACAATAGGGGCCACACCCTCAACAATCAACAACTAGAAAGTGATATCGTGGGCAGACTAGGCAGAGACGGTTCTTCCTCCTCTAGATTGCAAGGCAGAATCCATTAGTCAAGATTCCTCAAATATGGCTGCTACTATAGAATCAATAGAGAATGGGGCTTGGACCCAAGTTAAAAGAAAGATGAAAGATTCTCCAGGAAAGGTGAATTTATAGCAAAAAAAACAAAATGATAAGAATGTGTTGCAAATTAATATCGATTTTAGGAGTTTTTTGAAAAAGTTTCAAATGGAATGAATTCAATCGCCAAGTAGATTGTGATCATCATGCAAGGTTTTGGGTTGTTTATGTGCATTCTGACCTGAATCCTCAAGGATACTTGGTTCATTTGTTCTAAAAAAATGTAATGGTTTGGGGTTTGACCCCTTCTTTTATTAATACAAATCACTATTTGTTTTAAAAAATAATAATACATACACACACGCACATGCGCACGCGCACACACACACACATATATTGCTAAAATATATCTCACACATTTAACCATTAATTATGAATATTTTATAATTATATTATAAAACAAGTGTTATAAGGCAACTTAGTCGTTGCCACTCATGTTAGAAATTATGCTTTGGGAAAAATTGCATAAGAAATTATAACCTATATTTGTCAATGTTAAATTAATAGTAGTTAATAGGAAAATGAATCCTATCGTCGTGTTTTTGATAGGAACTAATAAATTGAGATGTGAAGTGGATACATTAATTGTTTGCTGAGGCACAAGGACATGCATATATTTGGGTAGGTTGTAACCACTAGTAAGTCTACACATTTATTATTTTAAAGGACATGCATATATTTGGGTAGGTTGTAACCACTAGTAAGTCTACACATTTATTATTTTAGTCCTACATAATTTGACAGACACTCTTTCCCTTCCAAGTAAATTTTCTATGATGAGTTTCTTTTCAAAATTTCCCTTCTTGTGACATTTTAATATTTATTTTTTTGCCCATCATTTCAATAGTATATGTTAGATACATTTTAACCCTTTTTTTGTCATAAATAGAAGACACCAAAAAAAGTACCTAGGGGAAGTACCAAACGAGTTTGGAATGTGTGAGATGTGAATTATACATTTTGTAATATTATATAGATTGAGATATACTCAAATGAATATATATTTGTATATGTAATATTTAAATCTAATATATTATGAATTGTACTTTGAAATTATGTAATATTTACTATTTTAATTTAATTCAATCTAAGATGTATTAAAGATTATAGTGGTAAAATAAAAGTGTAGAAAATAGTAAGCAAAAGACATGAGTAAAAAGTAAAAAGTAAAACTCAACTTTACAATCTACTTAACTCGTTAAAATAAGAGTTATGTGAGAAACGATTCCAGGGTGTCTATGATGTCAAGAAATTTGTAAAATCAGCATAAATCCATCTTAACTCCCAATCTACCAAACGCCAAGAGGGATCAAATCTCCTGAGATGCGAACCTATTTTAGAGTGAAAATATGTGTGATCCCTCTCGGTGCTTGGTAGAGTCAAAGTTAAGCCTCTTTAAATAGGTCATATTCCACATGAACACCATGGGTGAATACCATGAAGTTATTTTTATTTTATTGTTATTTTTTTATTATTTTTTATTTTATTTTGACTAAGTAAAAATGTTTTCACGTTATTAATTTTATTTCTTATATTGTTTTAATTTTAATTTTTATGTATTTTGACTGAGTCAAAATGTTTATAGGACAGGATAGGACAAGACATCACAACATCTCTTCCATACTAGGCTAGAGAGTGCATCACAACATCTCTTCCATACTAGGCTAGAGAGTGCCTCTCGGCGCAATGAACAAGAAGGAATATTTGTTGAACTTACTTTGTAATACCCCTCATAGTTTGTAAACATTTTATTTACTTTCATGTTGAATTTACTTTTACAAACTATGGGCCATGTATGACTATATGATGTATATAAATATTCTTTCTATTTTATAGTAATAAAAAAAATGTTGCATATGGTCAACCATGTAAATTACAGTGGGAAAAAGTTCTAGACAGTTACACGAAAATTAGGAAAGGCCCAAGAAGGGCTATTGGCATAGGTAAGGAGAATTTCACATTCTAGACAGATACACAAAAATTAGGAAAGGCCCAAGAAGGGCTATCGGCCTAGGTGGTTGCCTACCCAGATTCCTCTCCCTAGAAATAGATTGTCTCATTAAGGGAAAAAGATGGGGAAAAACCCGAGACAACCTTGTTGTTTTGGAACCTGGTTAAAGGAAGCCCAAAATAAAGATAGTCGTTGAGCTTGAAATTCTTCCGAACAGGACGTTGTCAGAGGAAGGCAAGACGTTTCTAGGAGGAAACTTGTGCTAGACCAAGTGTGGTCTCTGTTAAGAAACTGTTCTGGATGTGAAATTGGCTTTGGGGGGAGGGGGGGGGGTTCTGGTAGAGGGAACCAGTTCTCATTGGTTGGGAGGAGCATTCTTTTTCCCATTGTGATTTGTGGTAGACCAGGTTGGTTTATTCAAATAAGTAATGTGTTAGAGTGATTTTCTATTTTTTTATGTGTTTTTGCATTTATGTATGGATTAAATTGTTAAGGTTTGAGTTAGGCTAGTTACCCAGAATAATGGACAATTTATGAGTCCATCAACTTGAGAGGGTAACAATCCTAAACTCTAGATGATAGGTCTGAAGAAACAGGCAGGCCTTGGACTAGGCTCACCTTGTCCTCCAAGCTATACTTATATATAAATAGAAAGACTCGAAATAAATTACAAATGTACAGATCAATTGTTGTTACTCAGCGTGACCTTTTCTAAATCTAAGATTTGTTTTAAAAAGATACACACCGAGGAAAGAAAATTAGAATGGTACATTTCCCGTAGCATGTGCGATGCAAAATATACTAGCTAAACAAAATCCTATAACATTACCACAGAGAAATAAATAAATGAGCCAAACTATTTTGTCCTAAGCAAATCTTATAAGATACATAATAACCATCATTTGAAGGAGCATATTTTTTTTTTTTTGGTTTTTATGTTGTGGTACCCAGCTGGAAGAGAATATAATATAATTGATAGATAATTGTATTTTAAACATTCATGTGGAATGTCGTGGATAAAACATTAAAGAAGTAACCCTTATATTTTAAAAGAAAATGTAATCAAGATCTGAGTATATATAAACGACCAGAATTAACTAACACACACCCAGATGTGATATTATAGATCCAAGTCTTGTTATGTAGTATATATTGTTAAAATGAGGCTATACATATTGTAAATAGGAACCCCTTGTAGTTGAGCCTCAGAAGACCAGCAAAACAAATAAATTGCAAGGTCGCGCAATGTTGCATATACAAATTGCAAAGACATATATTTTCTAAGGATTTCAAATATTTTAGGATGACATGAAACCCTAGAAAAGGATCCCAAAAACTAGAGAAGGCCTCTCGGTTGAACCTTGGTAGACATAAGAAGAGAAAAACAAAATTTAGTAAGAACTTGACGATGCGGTTGAAAGACAAAAAAGACTCATCAATATCTCAAACTTTAATATGACATTCATCCCAATAAGAAGAAATTAAACCTGCAAAATTACCACATGGGAAAAACATTAACATGTGCAATATTGTAGGTAGGAGGAACCAAAAGATAATTAATATTGTGCTTCCCCTGAAAGTGAAGAATCCGAAACTCGCTGCAACTATGAAGGCCTTACATGCTATAGTGAATAGCCTCAAAACCACTAGAGAAATTTAAACGCTACGAAATAAATCATTTAGGGTTTTACAAATAGTTTGTTTATATAAGAAATTACTGAAATGTAGAACTATGCAGACCCACTAATGCTGAGGAATACATTCCAAATAGTATTTTTCATCAAACCCTGGAACCCTTGCATGGAGGTGTCAGCAAATTCCAACACAAATTAAAACTGAATAAAACCCTGAGATACAAAAGACATGATCTTTTTGTGAAGGTTATACTGAGACATCAATTGAGAAAAATGATATAATTCCTAAGAAAATTGAGAATTTCAACTAAAAGAAATAAATACTATGTTGAAAACATGCCTTAGCTTATTGTAGTAGAGCCACGACAAAACAATGGGCTTAACCACATAGAACGGTGAGTAAACCAGAAGTGGCATGAATGGAGTTGCAAAGCTATCCTGAAAGGCTAGAGGGTGCAATTGAGAATCGGTGCAGCGGGGTAGGAAGGGGGGGTAGTTACCCCATAACGACAAACCCATGCTCCCCATAGTCGATTTAAACCCTAATACATGAGCTCGTGGATCTTGTGACACCTCATTGACACCAAGAACTCTATGACATGACTTTAGGATGAATCCAGGTATGAGAAAATCCTAGTGCAATACAACTGGTTGTTCTAGAATGTTAAAAAAAACATAGGAACATTGCAAAAATATCAAATTCAAATAATTATAACGTTGGACAGTCCTGTCAGGCCCCAAAAATCTTTTGCATTAATACATACAATGAACATGCTAGAGTTAAGAAATAAAGGGGTTTGCAATAATAGTTAGGCATAGAGTTAATATTATAACCTAAACCCTCACATTTAAATCCTGGTTTTTTAACTTTTTGGGGGTAAAAAGAAACAAAAAATTAAGTAATCCTTTATAGATAATATGAAGAAAAGCAAGGTGTAACCACCCCATCCCACATTTATTTGTTTTTACAAGTTTTTCTGGGTAAACATGAGTTGAGAGTTACTATGATGTGACCCAACATCCAAGTTCCAGTTATTGAAGTGGGGTCTACTAATCGGAAACATACTAAAACCTCTTAGGGAGACCAGATCACCTAAGTGTCAAACAACAATCACTGGTGATTAGAGAGCAGGAACTTTTTTTTAACTAAACCCACAACTCAGTCACATGCATAACACACTGTGAGTGTAGTTTGAAAGCTCCAAACACATGCACATGCCTCCCTCCATGCGACTGCAGCTAAAATTTCCTAGTTCCATGCATGTGGTCGTGGCTTCAGTGCCAAATTTTCAAGGCTAGCCTACAAGCCACTGCCGAGAACAACCCATAACTTTCCAAAATCAAGTCTAATATGATGACAATTTTTTATGCTAAGTACTAAGGCTAGACATTGCTCATAAATTTCCAAACACATGAGAAACATTTCATCAAACATATGGTAAACACGAGAATCTACAAGTCATGAATGCATATATGTTCAATGTATTATTAACTTCATCAAATATTCATCAAGAAGGCTTAATGGCCTTTCAAACTAGCCACAACAACACTTTTAAGCCATTGCATTCATAAAACCATTCAATGGCTTATCAAATCATGAATAAGATCCATAAAAAGAGCACATCATTTAACCATGCTTGTAACCAACATTTAACCATAATAAATCCATGACAAGCCAGTCCTAAACTCACCACAATAATTAACACATGCTCATTGATCACAATAAGAAAATAACTCATATTAACATATGCAAAAGCCAACCAAGTCAAGGGCTTGCATGTACCACTTGACCATAGATTGGGTTGAACCAAATATCTCATATTCCAAGCATGAATGTGGGATCATATGGTTTAAGCCAAAATAAAACCAACCAAGGCTGGCAAAGACCAAACCACCTCAACCCTCAACCACAGTGATTTCACTTAAACCAGTCTAGAAATCACTAACACCAAACAAGCTTGGATGCCTCCAATTTTCTTCACCATACCTAGAGGAATTTTCATGTCTCCACCCATTTGCCAAGAGTTCTAGGTGAAAGTCTATCTCCACCCTTGACCCTTGGGAATTTCCCAATACCACCTCACCAAGATCCAAAGTCTACTAGTCATCCAAAGCTTACACCAAAGCAAGGAACCCACAACACCATGGCTATCTAGGAAATGGCAAGGCAAGGCTAAAAACCATTGTCAATCTAGGCAAATCCCATGCCAAAGACAACAAAGCAACCAAATAACCAAATGCATGTACCATGCATCCAAATCTCAACAATGAAATCACACATGCAATGTATTACCTGCAATGTCCTCCTATTGTAGCTGCTCTTCCAACCTTTCCTTGTGCTCCCTTGCTTTCCTTTGCTTGTTTGCTTACTTGTCCAAGTGTTTCCTCTCTCTTCTCTTAGAGCTCAATTTCCGAAAGTGATCAAAAACTAAATTAACAAAAGTTGTGAATTGTTTCTTTGATGCCTTTTTATCATTGACGTCTAGTCTCTTCCTTTCACTTTTCCCTTTTTCTTCATTTTCTCTCTAATTTCCCTTGCATGCATATTTGTGTCTCTTCATCTCCCTTGTCTCCTATTTTCATTTATTCTTCTAATTAATTGTCATTTATTGTCATTTTCCTTTGCCAATGCTTTTGTCAATTTCCATAGCCATTAATAAACCACAAATGATGCCCACTATAGTGTTTCCCCCTCTATTTAGCTTAGAATATGTATCCCATGACCTCAATTTTATTTTATTTACATAGAGAATCAACCTGAGGCTGTCACACAAAGCATCAAGATTATTGAATATGTTTGAAATAATTGGTACTTATTTTTTTGTTATAAGGAATAACCTGTAAAGTACAATTGTAAGAGTTTAGAGATTAAATTATTAAGAGGTATGTGGAGCAAGGATAAATGAGTTCGAGGGATTTATGTTTGCTCGGTAATATTTCAATATTCATTAACATTAAATTCTATAGTGAAACAAAACAACGATAAATTATAGATTTGCACTTGTCACTAAAAAAAATTATATTGGGAGAGGAATGTTATATATACTTACAAACAAAGAAGTTCTTAAATGTTTATGTGAAGAGCTTTTAAACCAAAGATTCTCCTCTACTCTCCTCTAGCTACAACTTTCCCATTGAACAACTTGGTAACTTCACAGTCACAAACAACATAATTCATTAATATCAATTTGAATCAAAATAGATGAATCCTTGGAAAAAAGGACATGCATTAAAGATAGCTACAACTTTCCCATTGAACAACTTGGTAACTTCATAGTCACAAACAACCTGAAAACAATAAATATAATTCATTAATATCAATTTGAATCAAAATAGATGAATCCTTGGAAAAAAGGACATGCATTAAAGAAACCTAAACTAGCTAAAAATATTAAAACTTACATATTCAACATAATGTTGGTATGTTGTGCTTAACTAGATTGATATATAATAAATGGATTACACTTCAATTGAATACTCAAATGAGATTTATACTTTTCCATAAAGTTTGAATGCATAATTAGCTATGGAAAATCAAAATTTATATTATTAATTATGAAAAAATGTTCGTTAAAAATCAAAACTCATTTTATTACAGAAACATCAAAATTTTATGTTAAAATTCTTTATTATCTTAAATATTTTAAAGAGTTTTTAGGCTATAGTGGGAGGTAACTTTCTATTTTTAAGAGTTGGAACTACTATTTATTTGGATGACATTTTAAGATCACATTATATATATTATTATATAATATATATATATATTATATTTATCTATGTGTCTCTGTATTAATTATTATATAATATATAATATATATTAATATATATATATATATATATTAATTAAATGAGTTATAAAGTTATTTCAATATCATTATTAATGTGTAGATTTCCAAAATACCATGACAGTTAAAAAATGAAATATAGGTAAATACCCGTCAAATTTAACCACTGGTGGGAAGTAACTCTTACAACTTTTTCCTATCCATTTTTTATGCAAAGACTTGCCTAATTTATGGTGAGAAGAAATGGATGGTAAATTTGTTATTTACCTTAATATAAACTATTTTCAATGATTTTTATGTTTTGATGGTTTTATTGCAAAACTTAAGAACCATCCTAGATCATTCTTAACTTCTAATCTACCAAGCATGGAGAGGGATTAAATTTCTTTTCACTCTAAAAAAGTTTTGGATCTCAAGAGATTTGATCCATGCGGATGCTTGATTTAGAGTTAAGATGAATCTAGGTTGGTTTAATTTCTCCCTTTAAATAGACTATATTCCACATGAATACCATGGATCAATACCAAAGGTCGTTTTTATTTTTATCATTATTTTATTTATAAGTTTTTTTTTGCCAAGTTAAAATGTTTACATTACATTACATTAAGTTACAATATCTCTATTTGTTGGCACAATAGAAAATCATTACACGAATATCTAAAAATCATGCATGAATATTGCCATCATGTCCATAAATTATGGAGTAAAACATGTAAAAATCATGCATGAATATTGCCATCATGTCCATAAATTATGGAGTAAAACATGTAAAAATCATGCACGAATATTGCGATCATGTCCATAAATTATGGAGTAAAACATGTAAGGCGTTATCTAAATGGCAAAATAGTGTGCAAAAGTTGTGATAAGGTCTTCAAGTTATGGTTTGATCCAATGTTTGATTTTTTTTTTTAATAAATTAAAAAAATAAATAATTTCAAAGTTAAACATTATAAGTTGCATTGGTCAATAGATAAATGGATACTAATAAACATATCGTTTAATCAACCCCTCTTATTTGTAAAACACCATTTATATATGAATAATGCTAAACATGTCTCACACATTCAACCATTGATTATAAATGCTTCATAATTATATTAAAAAATAAAATAAATATATTGTTTAACGATATTTAAAAATGTTTTAAGTTCTCAATTTATTATCAGTTGTGTCTTTTCTCCCATTTTCCGCCAAACATTTTTTTAGAATTATAATGTATATGTATTAAATCTACATAATTCAAAAACCTTAATTTTTAAAAAAACGTGAAATCTGTTTATACATCCAAAAATATATTTTAAATAACTAAATCTAATAGGGGAGAGATTCCTATTCTTGTGCAGGGACCAGTAGTTGATATAATACTGGTCCCACCAAACCACCAGTGATTAAGACTTTTGAAACCAAAATTTAAACAAAAATAAATAACATTATGTTTAAATAAGTCTTAAATTATGTCCAAAAATCACCCATATATTGACTGGGCCCACAACTGTCCATAAATAGTATTTAACTATTTAATATTACAAAACATATTGACCCAAGTAGAAAACAGCTAGAGCCATAAAGGCTTCCAAACTGGTCTGTTCCAGAAGTACAAAACAGCAATCACTTCAACCCCCACTCCTCAGAACTGCAACTTTACGTCCCAAATAAATATGCTGACCTGCACATAACAAAAGGAATGTATGTCAGCCATAACATCTGTGTTGTTCAACAACTAAACACCCTATGTTCAATAAATGACACCCAACCCAACAACAATTTAAACCCAATTTGTTCAATAAATGACACCAGACCCAATAACTGCAATAAATGACACCCAGACCCAATAACTGCAATAAATGACACCCAGACCACTCTATTTCTCATTAAAACAGATCAAAGCACATGGATCAACAAATAACCAATTCCCAACCATTAGATCACATCAAATTAAATCCATACCACACATTCAAAATAAAGCCATTGCAATCCATGTGCATCCATGTCCACC
>APFE030260099.1:3017-24925 GCA_000404065.3 Pinus taeda
GGGGAAAGTGGAATTTCAAAGATTGAGTGAGGAGAAGGGGTCCAAAAGGGTAAAACATAGGCCTAGCCTAGCAAATTGTTAAATTGTAGCAATAAATTAGGGTTTGTGGGAAAATGACGAATTTGAGGGATATCAGTGATGGGAATTGTTTAAGAATGTATATTAGGGATAGGGTAAGGTGTATGAACATCAGGACACAAGTTTTGTTGATCATTTGGCCATCCAAGAAAAATTACCTTCAAAACCCTACGAGAGGGAAATGAGGCTTACCCAAGTACAACTGAAGCACGAACAAGGTGTAAAATAACCCATTGGAACCTGAAATGATGATGACAACTCTTTGAATGATGGTACACTCTTCTGAATGGTGACATGGACCGACACTTGGAAAACTTTGGAACGAGTGAAAACAACCCTAGACCTAATACCTAGTGACCAAATTTACTTGAAGACTCACTAAAATGATAAAATTTGACTTTGACACCCTGAGACCACTTTGTAAGAGCATATTTGATCACTGATGGAAGGCTTCAAAGGCTGACACTAACACCTGGATCTGTGCAAGATGAGCTATTGTGGTTTAGAAGGAAGGTTCCAAAATCGAAGCATAGGAAAAATTTTGGAAGGTTGTTGTAGTCATTACAACACAATGTCTATATGTTTTTGATGCACATATTTTTATTGTTATGATTGTTGGGCATGAGGTCGTTGTATGCAATTGGTGTTGTCATGCATGATGTCAGCGTATTGATATGCTTATGTATATATACATGTATTGTGCTAATATGGATTAATTTTGCAGATGAGATAACCTCCCCTAAACTTCACTGAGGTATGTTGATTGTGTTTATGTTTGGTTTATATGACATGGTATGTTTGTAGGAAGTAGAAGATTAAATATGACAAGGACAATGGTGGACTACAATTCATGTGACTCTCCTTACAAATTAAATGAGAAACAGGTTGATGAGTATTCCCATGACATAGCAGATACATTTAGAAGTTTGAAAGTAGAGATTAGGAGTTGTAAGGAGGATAATGACAACATAATTATGTCACGAGATAGAATTTCTAGAGAAAATGAGAAAAAAACATAGGTTAATGTAGTTATCCTTTAGATTTTTTCATACTTGCAGAGACAGGGATTGCTTAGGATCAATCATGGACAAGAGGAAAGGACTAAGGGGGCATATGGAAACAGATCTTAGTTAAGGTACAAGTTTGACATGGATGATACAGTCAGAGATGGTAGGTTCTTGGACACACCTGACAGGAGGGGTAATGACCATGGGTTCTATTCTAGTTCTAGTTCAGAGAGACAACATCATCATCTCCATCATCATCCATATAAGAGGAGTGAGAAGCAATACTTGCCAGAGGAATTCAAGAAAGAAAACCCTCCTACATTTGAAGGAGAAATGAAGAAGTCACAAGATGTAAAAGCTTGGTTTCTTGGAACGAATAAGTTATTTATATTGCATGATTACTCAAAGAACATGAAGGACAAGATAACTACTTTCAATCTTAAAGGAAGAGCAGACATTTGGTGGGAAGATGTGAAGAATTTCATAAGCATTCGGGAAGAGGAGTTGACTTGGAGTGAGTTCGAGGGACTTTTCAAGAGGAAGTATCTATTGAGAGATGCTATGATGATAGGGTAAAGGAATTCTATGAGTTGAAGATGGGATCTATGATTGATGAGGAGTATAATAGCAGATATAACCGCCCTCCAAAATTTTGCATATGCTTTATTCTGAAGCCTCCCCCCTAAAAATCCCAGCAACTTATCTCACATTGACCCAAGTACTCGTGATTCCATTGAGTTTTATTTCTTTCTTTATAACTTTTGTTTTCTTACTTGCTTTGTTTTCTAACCATAAGCTAACCTCTTAACTAGGTTGTAATCCAATTCTAGGCTTGCCTTAGTGATCCAAAATGGATCCTAAAAAACCCCCTCTAAGTCTTCAAAAATAAAAAACTATCGCATGAGAAAAACCTTTACAAAAGTCGGATTACAATATCGGGCAAGAAAAACACGCGGAAACGGTGAAGACAGAGCTTATCAGAGGTCAAAACAACAATGCATAGGAGTTGTCGGATCTGGCCGATCAACGGTCTAGATCTGACTGGCATATCGCAATCGATGGTGGCAGGAGGAGTTAATTGGGCATGGCCTTATGGAAATCACGATGGCGATTAAGTGCAATTAGACAAGGACCATCAATCAAACGGGTAGATTCGACAGTCCAAATCTACCCGCACTATATCGCATCGCTCGTATGCATGTACAAAGGGACTTAACCCACGACCTGGAGGATCAACGATATGCGATTGCGATATCGCAATATCACATCGCAACTACATAAGGGGTGATGTCAAGGAGGCCAACAACCTTGCGATGCGCCGATAGTCGATAAGGCCGATCGACGCAATCAACAATTGAAGGTCCAGAAGGATATGCGATAGTGATATAAAAGCGGACTCGATGAAGTTATAGGGAAGATGCGATAATATTTCAAGTCAGATAAATGACCATTTTACGGGTTTTCCTTTGTATTTGGGATTTTTCATGATAAACCCAAATACAAAGGAACCCGCGACTAAGCGACTGTGGTAGCGATCTAAAGGCAGACTCGATGGAGTTTAGGATAGATTTAAGGTGTTTTAGTATATTTTTACAGTGTTGTTGTGTATTTCTCTGTGTAAACAGAGAACGACTATTTTGGGATTTCTAATGCATCGATGGTCCCTTCCATTATAAAACAAGTGGCCACCATCCCTGAAGACGTTTAATAATTATTGTTTAACGCTTAGAGGGGATTTGAATGAACAGAGGCCAGGAGCCAGAGAGCTCGAAGGGAAAAAAGAACAAACAAATGCCGATTGGCTTAAAAGTCACTGAATGACAAAGACATGGGCAGGTAGTGCTGGGACAGAGAGAAAACAGAGACAAAGAGTGAGAGGGAGAGTCTGCGTACTCAAAAAGACTTTGGGGATCCAAGTAAAGCCCTATTGTTTTATTCCTGTTGTGCTGAGACTCAATTTGAGCTCACATTTGTAAAAACTCTGCTCTTGAAGACATAATAGAGAGGTCACCACTGAAAGTTGGTCCAGGAGACATAGCCCAAGAGTTTTGGGTGAACTCCTTGATTATTTGTTGTGTTATGTGTGTTTTCTATTATGTTTCTTTAATTTCTTCATTGTCTATATTATTCGCAATCTTTTCGATCCGTTGCACTAAGTAATATAGGAAAATCCTGCACATGAGTCTATAATACCCTAATATTAGTCTAAGATCTCATTTTCAGATCAAGTGGTATCATAGCTTTAGGTTGCTAAGGTTAGACAAGCGTGTACTGGATTTTTGAATGGTAACTAGGTCAAAGCTCAAATTGGGAAAAGGAGAACTTGTTGAGGCCAATCTAGAAGTTGGAAGAGTCTATCCTCAGAGGAAAATGGCAAAAGAAACTCCCTTGGGAGTAGAATCTCAATGTATGGAAGGTTTTAAGTCACTTCATGCCATGGTGGAAGAGATGTATCGGGATTTAAGAAAGGTCAAGGTGAAAGCACTTCAACATCTCCACCAGATAAAGGAGCAGAGGAATCGCTTCTAGATTCCCATCCAGAAGGCAAAGGAAAAGAAGAGAGGCTTTCTCCACCATCTACTCAATCATCACCTTCATCATCCTCATCATCTTCTTCCCATAAAACTAGCCCTGAAAAGAAAAAGAAGAAAACTTCTGTGATTAAATTAGATGTAAAGTTTGATTTGCCAATTTATGATGGAGAATTAAATGCAGAAAAGCTAGATAACTGGATTAGACAGATTGATGTATATTGCAGGGTGCAGAACATTAATTTAGAAAGGAGAAATATTTAGCTAGCTAGCCTTCGCCTTGGAGGAACTGCATTAATGTGGTGGGAAGGCAAGACACAAGCTGATCTGAAGAGACATGGTAAAATTATTTCTACCTGGAATGAATTTGTTTCTGCCGTCAAAAAACAATTCTATCCTCTAGCTTATATGCAGCAAGCAATGATGAATTGGCAAACTATTGGCCAATTAAAGGGCCAAAGTGTACAAATCTATACCCAGGAATTTAGAAAAAGAGCTTTAACTCTAGGCATATCTCTAGACTCACCTGAAAATTTGTTGAAGTATATAGGTGGTTTTCATAGCTATTTGAAGCACATCATTCTCATGTTTAATCTCACTAGCCTAGATGATGTATCAGTTCAGGCTACACATCTAGAAGCTAGAGGCAAGAATGTGAACCCAGAGATTGGGGGATCATCAAAACCCTCCGCAAGCGAGAACAAGGAAAAGAAGAAGCTGAAATCAAAGGAGAGGAAGGAAAATGTTGTATAGAAGGACAAACCTTCATGCACTCACTACAAGAAGGATGGACACGATGATGAACACTGCTGGACTTTGCATCTGAAACTGAAACCTAAGAATTTCGGTGGTAAGAAGAAGAAGATTGCTGCTGCTATTCAGAAAGACTTGGGGCCAGACTCAAGTGATGAAACAACAGTCACAGCCATAGGTATAAAAGGTAAAAATTCTAAAGCATCTACAAGTAATTCTGCACAATCTGTTGGTAATGAA
Organism: Pinus taeda; assembly: GCA_000404065.3. NCBI lineage: Eukaryota > Viridiplantae > Streptophyta > Pinopsida > Pinales > Pinaceae > Pinus > Pinus taeda. Next base: position 7,627 of record APFE030260099.1, read on the forward strand.
GATAATGAGAGGAAAAGACATGAGCTTTTTCATATTAGAGTTATTTCCAAGCACCAAAATATTGATACTTTATTTGATAGTGGATCACAAGTAAACTTGATTTCTGAAACAATTGTAAAGAAGTTGGGCTTACTAACAATGCCTCACAAGAAGCCATATCCATTAGGTTGGGTATGTGATAAAGCAAAGCTACAAGTGACTAGACAATGTAAACTTAGGTTTGGTATTGGGTCAACATTTGAATATGAGGTTGAGTTAGATATAGTTCCCTTGGATATATGTGGTATTGTTTTAGGAAGTCCTTACTTGTATGATAGGAAAGCCATTTTCTATAGAGATAAAAATAAGTATCAACTCACTAAAGATGGAATAGAATATATTGTAAGAGCTCATAAACTCAAAAATAACTATTCTCTCATAAACTCAGGGCAGATGAAAAGAATTGTAAGTTCATGCAAGCAATTTTTACTAATGGTTGTAAAGGAAAAGAACCCTAATAAAACCAATGCATTTGAAGGCTGTGATGTTAAACAGAAAGCTAATTTAGTTAAAGTTGTTTCAGAATATGATATCCTATTTCAAGAAACTAAAGGTCTGCCACCCAAAAGGGAAATAGTACATGATATTCATTCATAGCAAGATGCTCCATTACCTAACATCGGAATGTACATGTTATCCGCTTTAGAGAATGCAGAGATTAAGAAGTAGGTACAAGAGCAGCTCGATAAAGGGTTCATAAGACCAAGCACATCACCATGTGGATCTCTAATCGTACTGGTGAGAAAGAAAGATGGTTCGTGGAGGATGTGCATTGATTATAGAGCACTAAATAAAATAACGATCAAGAATCATTATCCTCTTCCTCGCATTGATGATCTATTAGATCAGCTGAAAGGAGCAGTTTACTTCTCCTAGTTAGACTTGCGTAGTGGCTATCATCAGGTAAGAGTAACAAAACAAGATGCATGGAAGAATGCTTTCAAAACAAATCAAGGGTTGTATGAATGGATGGCTATGCCTTTTGGCTTAACTATTAACTAATGCTCCTGCCACTTTCATGAGAGTTATGAATGATGTACTCAGACCTTTTATTGATGATTTTGTAATTGTATATTTAGATGAAATTTGTGTTTTCAGTAAAACACGGGAAGAACATTTAAAGCATGTAAAGCAGACTTTAGATGTTTTCAAAAGAGAAAATCTCTATGTGAAGTTATCAAAATGTGAATTTGGCAAAACATCTTTAAATTATTTGAGTCATATTGTAGGGGGTGGTGAATTGATGATAGATCCCTCTAAGGTTGAAGTCATTGTGAACTGGCCTAAACCTAAATTTACTACAGAAGTTAGGAGTTTCCTAGGAGCAACACAATATTGGAGAAAGTTTATTGCTAACTTTTCCTTGATTGTAGCTCCCTTACATGCTTTAACAAGATTGAATAAGGTGTTTCAGTGGGGAGGAAAACAACAGAAAGCCTTTGATACCTTAAAAGAAAAAATTAGTACAACACCAGTACTAGAACTACCAGATCTAGATTGAAACAGATGCCAGTGACTATGCCATGGGAGCAGTGTTGATGCAACACGGTAAACCCATATGCTATCATTCTGAGGCATTTAACTCTGCAATAGTTAATTATCCCACATATGATAAAGAATTGTATGCATTCGTGCAGAGTGTGAAAAAGTGGAAAAATTACCTAATGGGAAAAGAAACAATTATACATACAGATCATCAACCACTTCAATATTTGCAATCACAAACTAAATTGCAGCAATCAAGGCACTAAAGGTGGATGGGTTTCCTATAGCAGTTTCATCTTGTCATTAGATATAAAAAGGGCATACACAATAAGGTTGTAGATATGTTATCTAGACGAATCATAAATGCATCTACTATACTTAAGCATAACTCAGTAATACATGAAAGATACATTGAATAATATCAAGATATAGATTTTAAAGATGTATATGCAACTTTAAGTCATGGAAAACAAGTAGAAGAATTGGATTATTATGTTAAGGACCAACTCTGGTATCATTTGGGAAAGTTATGCATTCCACAAACTGAAAGAGTTAACATAATCCGAGAAGCACATTCTTATCTTATATCAGGTCATTTTGGTGTAAGTAAAACAGTTGCACAGTTGCAAAGGTTACGTTATTGGCCAAGAATGTATGAAACAATCTCTAGATATATAGGGTGTGTTATTTGTACTAAAAGCAAGCCCAGTAATAGAAAATTAAGCTTGTACACTCCACTTCCAGTTCCTTCTCGTCCTTGGGAAAGTGTTTCCATGGACTTTGTTGGGGGATTGCCAAAATCTAGAAAAGGTCATGGTTATTTATATGTTATTATGGATAGGTTCAACAAAATGTGTATTTTGATACCTTGTAACAAGCAGGTTACAACTAGACAAACAACGAAGTTGTTCTTTCAGCATGTATGGGTTCATTTTTGGTTACCCACTTCTATTGTATCTGATCAAGATTCCCGATTTGTTGGGAAGTTTTGGTCAAGTCTGTGGGAGTTGATGGACACCAGATTGAAGAAGAGCACAACATTTCATCCACAAACAGATGGTCAAACAAAGGTGGTCAACATGACAGTGATCCAGTTGCTCAGAGGCTATTGCAGCAAGCATCCCAAGCTTTGGGATGAGCATTTATGTTATGTGCAACATGCTTACAATCGTGCCAAGCACTCTTCTAATCAAAGATCTCCTTTTGAGACTTGTTTTGGTTTTATACCAAAGTCTCCCTTGGATTTTGTCTTTGGTAAAGACATAGCAGTTGATGGACACAGTGATGTGGACAAAGCAACCAAGTTCATTGAACAGATCCAAGAAATTCACCAGGTAGTGCAGGAATAGCTGGAAAGAAGCCAGGCCAAGTACAAGGCAAGGCATTACAAGCATCGAATTGAGCATAACTTCCAAGTTGGTGATCAAGTCTAGCTGTACATTCGCAAAGATAGAATGCAAGGTGAAGGTAAGAAGTTGAAGCCAATAAGGTATGGGCCTTTCAAGATACTTGAGAAAATTGGTGAAAACGCTTTTCGCTTTGATTTTCCAGCTTATATGCACATCTATTCAATCGTTAATGCAGAGAAATTGAGACTGTTTGAACCTTCATTGGTTGAAGATCCTGAAGAGAAAAGTCAGTTGCCTTCTATTGATGATCTATTGCCTAAATATCTCAATGAATTGCAGGAAGACACAGTTCTGGACAGAAAGGTGAGAACTACGCACAGAGGGGATGTTGAGTACCTCAAGATCAGACTCAAAGGTTCACAACCAAGCAGTGCACGATGGATAGAGATTGGACAAGTGAGGAAGTTGTATCCTCACTTGATCAATGCTTAAAAACCAACTTTTGGTGGTACAAAAGCTTTTCAGTGGGAAGGAGTGATCTAAAATGGGTCCTAAAAAAACCCTCTAAGTCTTCAAAAATAAAAAAAAAAACTATCACATGAGAAAAACCTTTACAAAAGGTGGATTACACTATCGTTAAGAAAAAAACGCGGAAATGGTGAAGACAAAGCCTATCAAAGGCCAAAACAACAATCACAGGAGTTGTCGGATCTGGCTGATCAACGGTCCAGATCTGATTGGCATATCGCAATCGACAGTGGTAGGCAGAGTTAATCAGGTGTGGCCTTATGGAAATCGTGATGGCGATCAAGCACGATTAGACGAGGACCGTCAATTAAGCACACAGATCCAACGGTTCAGATCTACCAGCACTATATCGAATCGCTAGTATGCATGTACAAAGGGACTTAACCCGCGGCCTAGAGGATCAACGATATGCGATTGCGATATCACAATATTGCATCGCAACTACATAAGGGGTGATGCCAAGGAGGCCAACGACCATGCGATGCACCAATAGCCGATAAGGCGATCGACACAATCGACGATCAGAGGTCCAGAAGGATATGCGATAACGATATAAAAGCAGACCCAATGAAGTTATAGAGTAGATGTGATAATATTTCAAGTCCAATAAATGGCCATTTTACGAGTTTTCCTTTGTATTTGGGATTTTTTCATAATAAACCAAAATACAAAGGAACTTGCGACTAAGCGACTGCGATAGCGATGTAAAGGCGAATTCGATGGAGTTTAGGACAAAGTTAATAATATTTTAAGTCCGAAAAAAGGATTTTTGGCGGATTTTTACAATGTTGTTGTGTATTTCTCTGTGTAAATAGAGAGTGACTGTTTTGGGATTTCTAATGCACCGATGGTCCCTTCAGTTACAAAATAGGTGGCCACCATCCCTGAAGACGTTTAACAATGATTGTTTAACGCTCATAGGGGATTTGAGCGGACAGAGGCTGGGAGCCAGAGAGCCCGAAGGGGAAAACGAACATATAAACGCCGATTGGCTTAAAAGCCACTAAATGACAGAGACATGGGCAGGCAGTGCTAGGACAAAGAGAAAATAGAGACAGAGAGCGAGAAGGAGAGTCTGTGTACTCAAAAAAACTTGGGGGGTCTAAGTAAAGCCCTGTTGTTTTATTCTTGTTGTGTTGAGACTCAATTTGAGCTCACATTTGTAAAAACTTTGCTCTTGAAGACATAATAGAGATGTCACCACTGAAAATTGGACCAGGAGACGTAGCCCAAGAGTTTTGAGTGAACTCCTTGATTATTTGTTGTGTTATGTGTGTTTGTCTATTATGTTTCTTTAACTGCTTCATTGTCTATATTATTTGCAATCTTTTCGATCTGTTGCCCTAAGTAATATAGGCAAATCCTGCACATGAGTCTGTAATACCTTAATATTAGTCTAAGATCTCATTTTTAGATCACTTAGTGAGATGCGCAATCCTAGAGGGAAACTAGCCTTGCTCTTAGGAAATGCGCAGTTCAAGCCAACAATGAGCTTTGAATCCATAAATGTGTAGACCTAGCTGACTTCTTGCCTTCATTTTGGAAAATGTGCAGAGCATGAGAGGCAACTAGAGCCATTCAACCTAGGAATTTTGCATAATCATTCCCTCAGTAGCTTCCTGATGCATGGGCCAATGAGTTGCCCGAGTCTCCCCGTAACTACACAACCTCTCTGAGCATGCATGGCAATCTTTCTCGAAAAGAAAAAAAATCCAAAAGAAAAAATCATCCCTAAAAAATAGGGATTTATTTTTAGCAGTCGAAGTTACACTTGAGTTATTTTTGGAAAAGACGCCATGTGTTGCTTTTTCCTAGATTTTTGGACTTCGTGTCATAAAACCTAAAATGACCAAATCTATTTAATGGGCATCGCTAGAGCTCATTTACACATTCAATCTTAGAGCTCTACCATTCCTAAGGAGATCTAGAAACCTTCGGCACAGTCGTCGCAACTTTTTTGGGTGAGTCTTGTTTTTCTAGTCTTTTGCTTTTTTCCTATCGCTTTTGTTTCCTTGGCTGATGAGAGTGTTTCTTTACCCGTTTTATTGAACAACCATTGGTGTTTTGATTTCTTTTAGCTTGTAAAAGTGTCGTTTTAAGTTTTGCATTACCTTTCCCAAGTGTCGCATGCATTACCCAGTTTTTCCACTAACGATCGTCATTACGGTGACTCTCTCCATAAGCTTCATTGTTCTTCAGTTTGATCGATTCCTGCACTTGTTGTGATTGCATGCATCATAATTCACTAAGATCTGCACCAACCATCACTTACACTTTCAGATCTTCTCGTTTTCATGTTTCCCTTGGCAGGTATGGGTATCCTTAGCATGAATTCTAGATCTTCCCAACATGCAGTACACATTTCTAGATCTCAAGGCTCTTCCTTGGCCCAAGAATTGTGCAGAGGCTTGCAGGGCCTAGCTCCAAATGCGCACTACGTAGTTCCAGGAGCCAATCCTGAAGCCTTGGCCACTGGATTGTGCAATGCACAATCGTAGCCAGCACAAGCCAGACTGAACTGCGCATTGCGCAGTTCCTGTCAACATCACCTCCCCACTGGCAACTCGGACTACACAATACACATATCCAACTAACTATCACTCACCTCTAAGAGCCAGAATTGCGCTTGAATGAAAGTTTGTGTTTCTTTTGTAAAATATCAACAATGAACAGGGGATGGATTCCATTATTGTCATTGAGTGAGGGATGAATTTCCACGCAAAACATTTAATAAAAAATACATTTGTTGGTTTTTCTCTTCAGGTTTCTAGTGTAATCTCTATGTTCATTTGCGTGTTTTTCTATTTGGTTATTTTATCATTAATATCACCTCGCACAATGTTGATAATTATATATTTCACCATGTTTCTAACAAGCCCTGAACAATGTTAATAATGCGAAGTTGTGTCAGAATATAATATGTTAACAAATTGCACTAATAATTATTTCATTATGCAAATGGCTATCTCTATGGTTATTCCACTTGATGATTTTGATTATATCACTAATAATTAATTAAATAATAAATTACAAGTCATTCATGATATAATACATGTTAATAAAACTTGTAAAATAAATAAATTTTGTATATTTTATACAAAGTATTTCCAAAAAAATTACAATATCTTAAATTATCTTTCAATTTATAAATAATAATATCAAGGAATTTAGACTTCTGTGTTCCATAACATTGTTTAGAGATTTTTCGGCGTAATCACATAGATATTCTTTTTTCGACGCGTTTCGAACCAACAAGTGTGGTTCATCGTCAGGACAAGTTGAAGAACCAATCAAGTTTAGCTTGTTAAATAGTATGTGCAGAGATTCCAACGGCTATATTGCCAACGGCTAACTTTGACCTAATGACCCGAGTCAAACCAATAATAACTAGGGTATATTTAATTATTAATATTATTCTCAGAACTTAGTTAAATTCGGTAAATCATATAATAAAAGAACTAAATAAATGTGTTTAAATAACCAAAACCTAGCTAATTCAAATTTAAAATAATATCATTAGTATATCATAATAATATTTTTAATTTATCATTAATAAAATATAATAATTTAACTAACTTATCATTCCAACAAATAAAATTATTCAATTGTTAACCTAATTAAATGTATAACTATATCCCACAACCTAACTAACCAAATTTAAAATATTACCAAAGGCATATTTATTTAGTAATATTTAGTAATATTTTTATTTATTCTATTAATATGATGGTCATTAATCCAACTTCTTTCCTATTAATTTAATAATTTACATTTTTTAATCCAAATTTATTTAATAATTTATTATTCCACCAATATTATTAACAAATATTTAGTCAAATAAACACTAACCTTGATGAATTAAATTACTCTTATTTATGGAAACTCGTTAAATTAGGTAAATTCATAATTTATTTAATTTGTTAATGAACTTGCTTCAAACTAAATTATAGGTACATTATATATTCATTAATGATAATATTATTTAAATCTAATGGTCTATACTTTATATCTCCTATCCAAGAGGTAATTTTGTAATTAATTTAATAATCCATATTAATTAAGAAATCTATATTTAAATAATAAATATAATTCCAATAATATTCTTCAAGTAACCAAGTTAATAGGAAGATATTACATATAGAGGATTGGGTGTATGATTAATATTATAATTCTAAAGGAATAGTAGAAATTGAATAAGAACGGAAAACCAAAAACATCAAACAACAAATCCATAACTAAATAACACAAGTTAATTGAAACCTAAGGATAGCCTAAAATAAGGTTAATACGTATAATAATAAGACTAAACCACACTCATACTATAGGTATTAAAGGGGAAAAAACACAGGAACACTGTTTTTTCCCCTTTAATACCTATAGTATGAGTGTGGTTTAGTCTTATTATTATACGTATTAACCTTATTTTAGGCTATCCTTAGGTTTCAATTAACTTGTGTTATTTAGTTATGGATTTGTTGTTTGATGTTTTTGGTTTTCCGTTCTTATTCAATTTCTACTATTCCTTTAGAATTATAATATTAATCATACACCCAATCCTCTATATGTAATATCTTCCTATTAACTTGGTTACTTGAAGAATATTATTGGAATTATATTTATTATTTAAATATAGATTTCTTAATTAATATGGATTATTAAATTAATTACAAAATTACCTCTTGGATAGGAGATATAAAGTATAGACCATTAGATTTAAATAATATTATCATTAATGAATATATAATGTACCTATAATTTAGTTTGAAGCAAGTTCATTAACAAATTAAATAAATTCTTTAAGTATGAATTTACCTAATTTAACGAGTTTCCATAAATAAGAGTAATTTAATTTATCAAGGTTAGTGTTTATTTGACTAAATATTTGTTAATAATATTGGTGGAATAATAAATTATTAAATAAATTTGGATTAAAAAATGTAAATTATTAAATTAATAGGAAAGAAGTTGGATTAATGACCATCATATTAATAGAATAAATAAAAATATTACTAAATATTACTAAATAAATATGCCTTTGGTAATATTTTAAATTTGGTTAGTTAGGTTGTGGGATATAGTTATACATTTAATTAGGTTAACAATTGAATAATTTTATTTGTTGGAATGATAAGTTAGTTAAATTATTATATTTTATTAATGATAAATTAAAAATATTATTATGATATACTAATGATATTATTTTAAATTTGAATTAGCTAGGTTTTGGTTATTTAAACACATTTATTTAGTTCTTTTATTATATGATTTACCGAATTTAACTAAGTTCTGAGAATAATATTAATAATTAAATATACCCTAGTTATTATTGGTTTGACTCGGGTCATTAGGTCAAAGTTAGCCGTTGGCAATATAGCCGTTGGAATCTCTGCACATACTATTTAACAAGCTAAACTTGATTGGTTCTTCAACTTGTCCTGACGATGAACCACACTTGTTGGTTCGAAACGCGTCGACAAAAGAATATCTATGTGATTACGCCGAAAAATCTCTAAACAATAATAATATCTTTAAAATAATTAATGTAATACCAAATCAAATTTTCTTTTATTTCTTAACCAAGCCTTGACATCTTTATATTATCCCTATTAAATTATTAATAATTTTAACTCTATTTTAAATAATTTCACTTCATATAAAATTATATATATTATATATATATATAATAAAATTATTTACCTTTATCTTCCCTCAGGAAAAATACTCAATACATTCTAATCAAACTCCAATCTAACCATCGGAAAATGCAACTAATTAATTAATAAAATCATTATTTACACATAAAAAAGAAGTAACCAATTATTAATGTGATTTTGTAATTTGTCGCTAACACCTCACTAGTTAAATTATTAGTCACAATATTAGTCGCGGTTAAGAGAAGTTGATTAATTTGACATTGGATTAGTGATCCCATCACATGAATTTGTTAATACAAAATTGTTTTGGTGTTTTTGTTATTTAAAATCATATAAATGTTTCATAAATCCATTCCATTATATGAATTAAGTAATATACAGCTTGAGTGGGCTTAATGGTTAAGAGCATGTGTTTCCTCCTAAGAGGTCACAGGTTCAAAATCAGACGGGTAGAGTATGTATGCCTTTGTAGACTCTCATGGGTAGAGTATGTATGCCTTTGTAGACTCTCATACACCAATTTGGTGTCTGGCTGTGACCTTAAAAATGGATATTATTATTATTATAAAATTGTACACGCGTTTTAATTAAGTAAAATTATATGAGTGTTTCGGCTCAAACTAAATTCACTAGAGACAGTGTGTATTATAGGTTGTAAATTTGAAATTCAAAAGAATAAGCAATAACTATTTACACCTTAAAAATGGATATTATTATTATTATAAAATTGTACACGCGTTTTAATTAAGTAAAATTATATGAGTGTTTCGGCTCAAACTAAATTCACTAGAGACAGTGTGTATTATAGGTTGTAAATTTGAAATTCAAAAGAATAAGCAATAACTATTTACACTTTTTTGCTGTGTAATGTTTTATGAAATGTTGCACATATCATTTGTATATATAAAATTTAATAATTATACATTATGTTGCAGCATGTCATATATCTAGAGTTTAATAATTATATATTATTAAGATGGTTTTTAATGTATTCTATCAAAATAATTTTATATTTTATATAAAAGTATTATATTATTAAAAAAAATATTATTTTTATTATTTTTAGAAGTGAAAAATTCACATAATTTTTAGTAATATTTTATTTTGTGGAAGATAAATATGTCTTCATAAATTATAAAGTTAGATAATTAGATTTATTAATATTTTTATGAGGTATAAATTAATTGGTTTTTGTGGGGTTTAGTTTCAATCCAGTCATAGGTTTAAATCTCATGGAGAGGGGTTGAGGATGGGAGTTACCTTTGGAGTAATTAAAACTATCCCAAGAAGCATCCAAGCTCAATCTAACTTCACACAATCCTGGTGGTGATAACATCATTCTTCCATCCAATATTAATACTTTGGGCTTCATTGAAGAGATCAGATGAGCTAATTACCTTGATTTTCTTTAGATTATACATAAAAAAAATCCATTTAAGCTAATTAAACTTTTTTTAGATGATACATTAAAAAAATCTATTTCATATAGTTTTTTTTTTTCATTTTTTTTAAAACTATTATATTTTTACAACATATGTCACATTTATGTTATATTGTATTATACATTTTTGAATTGTAAAAGTGCCTTTGAATATAATTAAAATTTTTAATACTTTGAGCTTCATTGAGGAGATCTGGACATGAACTAATTACCTTGGTTTTTTTGAAATTATAAATAGAAAATATATTTCATATAGCCTTTTTCATATATTATTTTGGCAATTATATGTTTACAACATATACAACATCAATATCATATTATATTATACATTTTTGAATTGTGAAAGTGTAAAATTTATATCTTATAATCAAAATTTAATATAAATTAAAGTGATAAATTCATATTATTATATAAAACCATTTATATATGTTTCCAATTTAATCACAATTTTATCCCTCCGCCTCTTATCTGTTATGGGTATACATTCAGTAGCGGTCTGGTCATACTTATTGCATGATTTATTGCCCAATCCGGAAAATCCTTTTTTAGGATTGCTCAGTACACTGGGGGTGGACCTATATGGACTTGGTGTCAAACGCATCGGCCACTGAGGCCATGATTCAAGTAGCTGTACAGGCTGAAACTCGTAAGGGTACCACCATGGTGTCAAACGACTGGCAATCCACGCTAGCTGACGTGATTGTCCATCCTTTGCTGCAAACTGCTGACCTGGACGAAGATTTTTGTCAAAAACCACAATCATCTCGGGAAGGAAACCGAAGTGAACATGTTCAGAGAGAATATGTAGAACGTGAGTATACAAATTGTTACAGAAAGACCGTAAAACCTGTTAAAACCATCCCACCACCGGCGGCGATTAAGTTAGATAGCATTTATCTATTCGACCATATTGAAAGTTTATAGGATAACGCCCTGGTTGGCCGATGGCACTTTCCAGAGATGGATGATGCCAGGATGAGAAAATGGCTATAGATTTAATGGAAACCTTTGATTGGCTACATCCCCATTATAGCTAAACTGATGAAGGAATGGTATTGTTGTCATTTCCTGAGTGTTAGTGATCTGGAAGCAGTTCAGAAACACCCATGGGTGCAAAGAAGGAGCTTCATGGTGCTACACAAATGGTAAATTGCCTATGATCCTTTGAAGAATACTCCCACAAATAATTTAATTTGGGTCAAGCTCCCTAGCCTCCCCCTGGAGTTGTGGTCGAAGGAAACTTTAACTGAGATAGGAAATGCCATAGGAAGATGTGTATATGTAGATCCTAGAGTTCTGGGGGAAAAGACAAACGAGTAGCATGGGTTCTCATTGAGAAAGCTTATAGGGGAGGTTTCCCCGACCACATTCAGATATCCTAAAGGGACTTAAAGATAAATCAAAGATTGGACTTCTGGGGAGTCCCCTTTAGGTGTTCAGCATGCCACAAGACATGGCATCTTATTAAAAACTGCCACTATCACCCTGTGTTAAAGAACCGAATATATCATGGTAAATACCTGTCAACAAAAAATAATCAGTGGACAAAATCTAAAATGGTAAAGGAATCTTCCACTATTAGCTCATCTCCATCAGAATTTGGCAAACTGTATGGGGTTTTCAATCCTGAAGATGACCATAAAAAATTCTCTCCACACGGTCAAAAATTAAATCCTCAGTATAAAATTTCTCCATCATCATACCCCCAAGATCAAGGCATCCTGCCTGAAAGCTCAAGGAGATCTATCACCCCATCTAATAAAAGGTCTTCCAATCTTTTTTGCATGCCTGCTCCGGAACCTTCTGCTAACACAGATATCCCTATCCCTCTACCGGCTCCCCAGCCTATCAAAAGCTTTAAAGAGGACTCACATATCACTTTAATCTCATCTTTCTCTCCTTCATCAAAAATGAGATTGACTCTTTCTCAGAAAGGTAAAGAGCCTATGGTTTCGGTGACCCCTCTAAATTCCCCAGTGTCTTCCCCGTCAAATTCGATTGGATGGTGCTGGCAGAGGAGTTCAAAATATTTCCCTAATAGACATGCCTATCATTGATATGATGGAAGAAGGGCCTCTTAGAGCAAGTGTGGCCAAAAAGCCTCCTAAATGACTTTCATTATATCCATGAACATAAGGGGGCTGGGGGCTAGCCAAAAAATTTTAGCCCTTAAGAATCTGTTCTTTTCAAAACAACCCAAAATCATTTTAATCCAAGAAACTATGCACAACACACCAGTAGCTATTTCTTACTTCAGGAAAATGTTACCCTCCTGGCATATGGTTGATTCGGAGGCAAATGGTCTTTCAGGGGGCCTGGCAGTTTTATGGGACCTAGATTGGATCAGAGCAAAGGCATATAAATGCTTTGCAGGAATTCTTATATCGGCTTCTATTAAGGGGAAAGTCTATCCCATAAACATTTTAAACATTTATGCTCCTTACAAAAACAGGCTATCATACTGGGAGAAATTATTTGCATTAGAGCTTTTTGATATTGAGTATTTGATGATTGCAGGAGATCTAAATGTCACTTTAAGCTTTGATGAATCATGGGGGAACAGTCGGAAAAAAAGACCCTATTGCTGACCGCATAAGATATGAGTTGCTGCACAAGAATCTTGTTGACATTTCTCTGCCTATAATGATGCCAACATGGGACAATGGTAGGACTAAAAGAGCTTATATAGCAAAAAGACTTGATCATTTTATTTTACATGCAAGTATAATTGATAGCTTGGGCATGCCCCTTTATCAATTGGAAATGACTTCATATCAGACCATAGGCCGATATTTCTGGAATGGAGAGAAAAGGGTTTCAGAAAAGGTTATCCTTTTAAATTTAACAGGTTATGTTTGGAAGAAACAGAATTCAATGAAACCATAACAAGACAATGGAAGGAATTATCATCAAAAGAAAACATGCCTCCTTTCTTAACTTTTGAGATAAACTGTCCTCCATTAGAAAGTTTGTAAAAGATTGCCAGTTTAAGAAAAGGCAGCAAAATAGAACAACCCTTCAGGAAATTTAGGAGGAATTGGATAGCATCTCTGGAGATTTGGCTGCTCACTCAATCACCTTCAACATGAGATGTCGTATTAAGGAACTGCAAAGAAAAAAAGGAAAAATTCTGGAATAGGAAGAAGTATCATGGAGATTAAAGAGCAGGGCTATCTAGCTAAAGGAAGGAGACAGAAACTCAAATTTTTTTCACAGATATGCAAGCTCAAGATGAGAAAAGAACTCTATATGGAAAATAAAGGATGGAAAGGGAGACTTTCTATACTCTCAACAAGACATCTCAAATGAAGTTGTAAGATATTTTGGAAACCAATACAAAAGATCTGATGAATGCAGGATACAAGACATTCTGTGGGGTATTGATCTATTTCCTCAAATGTTTGACGATGAACTGAATGATTGTCTCTTTCAGCTAGTAACTAAGGAAGAATTGCTAGAAACCATGAAATCCTTTAAAAAGGATAAGTGCCCGGGTCCAGACGGTTGGACGATCGAATTTTTCATCCATTTTTATGACCTTAACAAACTAGATTTGCTAAGGATGGTCGAGGGCTATAGAATATCAAGCAACATTCACTAGATAACCTCATCCACTCATAGTGCTCTCATCCCCCAAAAAAGGGAAGAGAAATATTTTCAAGACTATAGGCCGATATCTCTCTGTAACATTTCATACAAAATCATTTCAAAAATTATCGTTGAAAGGATAAAAGGAACCTTATCAAGGCATTTAACAAAGGATCAACATGCTTTTTTGATAGGAAGAAATATTTTAGATGTTGTTGCTAATACTCAAGAGAGTTTTTTCTCCATGCACATTAAAAAAAATAATAAAGCAGCTATATTCAAGATTGATCTCCGAAAGGCATATGATTGCCTTGACTGGGGTTTCATTAGATGCCTTCTTGCAAAGATTGGACTGAGATCTGGATCATGGCCTGTGTGGAGAAAGTGAACTATGCTGTTATCATAAACGGGATTCCATCTCCTTTTTTTCTAGCTGCCAGAGGTCTACGCCAAGGATGCCCGCTATCTCCCCTATTGTTTATCCTGGCAATGAACTCTTTAAGTCTGCATATCAATAAGGCAGTTAGTGAAAACAGGTGTCGCCCACTGAGGATCTGCAGGAACAATTATATCTTGCATAATCTATTTGTTGATGATATACTTATTTTTGGAATGCTTTGCAGGCTCACTTGGTTATGCTTATATGTTATCCTAAAAAAGTTCCAAAAGGCCACGGGCTTACAAATAAATGAGTCCAAATCTACTCTCTTACATAATGATGGCAATCTGGAATTAATAGAGTGGATATCCTCACTCTTTGGGATAGAGACGCGGTCCATTAATCAAGGAATGGAATATTTAGGATTCCAGTTAAAAGCAAAAGGATACTCTAAAACATATTGGCAATAGATAATAGAAAAATACTACTAAAAGATATCAGTGTGGGAATTCAAATGCCTTTCATTGGCGGGAAGAGTTATACTAGCTCAATCAGTACTAACTCAACTTGCAGTATATTGGGCACATCCATTTTTCCTTCTGGCAAGCATTATTAAGAAAATGAACAAGATAACTGCTAATTTTATATGGGATGGCCAGACTGAGAAAAGAAAATATCACCTGTCTAAGTTATCTGACATTTCCTTGTTGAAAAAACTTGGTGGATGGGGCTTATTGGACCTACAAAGTTTTGGAAAGGCTCTTCTATGCAAATCTCTATAGCGAGGGATCTTCGGAGAGGGTCCTTGGAGCAATACCATAAAAAAGAAGTATATGGGCAGTAAGGATATCTCATATTGGTTCAGATTGGGAAAGATTGGATCCATTTATGGATCAACAATATGGCTAAGTTTTCATAAGATAGAAGGCTTATTCTTAAAGAATTTGGTATGGAGCTTCCAGTCTGGTAGCAAAATTCTCATTGGTGTTGATACTTTTCTCAGTGGACAAGAGGAAATCATCTTGCCTGGAACACTCCTAAATTTTGTCCATTGAAAAGGTTATTTTACTTGGGACAATCTTATTGCAGAATGACACGGTCCCTTCCCTATTTGGAAAGAAGATGGCAATATGGGGATGCCTGATCATGTAGCAAGACAGTGGAAGAATTTAAAAATTTGTCTGAGAAACTGTGGAATATATCGCTCCTCAGAATCCGATGTTCTTACATGGAAAGATACAAAAGGTCCATCCCATGTACGAGTAAAGGACATTTACCAGAATTTGATAGCTTCAAATATTGTCATTTCCAACCCCACTTTTCCATCAAATTTTTGGAAGTCTGGTTGCCTCTCCAAATCCATTTACTTCTCATGACTGGTTTTCCATAGCAAGAACTTATCCTGGGATAATTTTAAAAAGAGGGACTGGCAGGGGCCTGGTCTCTGTTCAATTTGCAAATCTGAGGAGGAAACAAACAGTCACATGTTCTTTCTCTGTTAGAAATCACAGCAATTATGGCAAGCTTTGGAAAAGCTATATGGGTTCCCGCATGTTTCTCATTCATCAACAAAAGAGGCTTTCGTCTGGTGGAGTGGGCAAAAGGAATCCTAGAGACTTATTTTTATTATTGCCTTATGGTGTATATGCCGATGGAGAAACAATAAAATTTTCAAGGAAAGTAAGGAGCCTTTCATGGGAACTCTCCAAAGCATAACATCTCTTTTTGACTCCTTACCTGAAAAGCCTCTCAAGGAAAGAAGATCAAATCCAAACATGAATGTTTTGAATCAAAACACGCTCCCGAGAGCGTACTTTGATGGAGCGGCTCAAAACAACTCTTGTGGATGTGGGATCCACATTATCATGGATGAAAATACTCAATATCTTATTTCATGGAATGGGGGAAAAAGATCCAGCTGCAAAGAGGAGGCGATGGCTCTCGCGGGTCTTCTTTCTTTCTGTATTTTCTTCAACATACAGGCTGTTTCAATATTTGGGGATTCAAAAGTCATGGTAGATTTTGTTTTGGGAAAAATCCATATCAGCAATCCTCACCTTGCAGGTTGGATAAACAGAATTGTGTTTCTATGGAGAAGAATGGAAGGATGTTCCATACAACACATTTACAGAGTACAGAACAAGGAGGCAGACATGTTATCAAAGGAAGGTCTTTCATTGGCTTCAGGTATCTGGAAAATGAAGGTAATTTTTGAGGAGGAAATGTTCTCTATCACAGATTTTTCTTTACCTGATACATAATCTCAAATCATATGGGTTCCAAGTATGCTTTTATATTTTTTCTTGTTGTTTCCTTTATGACTTGTGTATAGTCGAGTATATTTTAGCTTTTTTGTACAAGTGTTGTTTCTCCACAAAAATCTTGGTTCTCCAAATTTTGTATCTACAAAAGTCCTTTTTTGAGAACTCTGCTACAACTATATGGCTGTCTATCTGAATGTACATCAGATACTTTTATTTTAGGATTATGCTTCCACCCTTTTTTCAGGCTTATCTGCAACGGATTGTCCAAATCCGGTTTTTTGTTCATATGTAGTTTCTACATGGCATAATTATTATCTAAACATTATATTCCTTATATAATATAATCACGCTTTTTATTTCCAAAAAAAATAAAACACAAAAACCAATACAATTCAATTTCAGCGTAATAACCCAAATTATAATTAGTTAACTATAAATATAACACCAACCATCACACCAGTACATTTTATAATGTGCAAAAGAGAAATAATCATAACATTATAACCTACATTATATTAATGTTATATTATATTAACATTAATATATTATACCTTTTTAATAGTAAAAGTGTT